>CM051241.1:163305899-163374729 GCA_027917425.1 Gastrophryne carolinensis
TTTCACCCGATCGGGGTGCCCCGGGGGAGTGGACCAAAACCCAGGATAGTCAAAATCCTGGGTTTTGGTCCACTTTAAGATTCCAAGCCTTATGGATTAAAGAAACATCCATCACAGACACATACAGAGAAAGTGGAGCTGTCTACAGGATCCCCCTTACCTGCTATCTGGTGGGTCAGAATAGTGAGGACTGAAGCCAGCAGAGACAAGTGGTGGACAGTGCCGGGCACAGCACACAACAGGATTCTCCAGCCCAGATCGGCAGTGATGTCAGTCACCTACCTATCTACCTGCCTACTGACCCACCTATCACAGTGAATGAAGTGCGTCCAAATCCTCAAACCGCTGCTGATGCCGCAGGGTGCAGCATCCTGACGAAGTGGTGGGGGTAAACGCCACACAACGCGTCGGTGTCGGCAGCGGTTTGAGGATTCGGATGCAATTCTTCCTATTTGGTGATACAATTTTTTACTAGTTATGTATGTATTTAAATTGTATTGTGAATCCGCGCTCTTTATATTAGTATTATAATTGCATGTATTTAATTTTGTTAATCATCAAAATTGTCCAAAGGGCTAGGAGAAATGTAAAGCTTGTCACAGTAGCTCTTGGTATTCTGTAATACACACACATAGAAACTATGTATATTCTCTGCGGGACCGGTCAATAAACAAGCATTCGTTCACCCCGTGCGTTTATCAAGTGTTTAATCCGCCACCTGGCAAACAAAACAGGTACCAGATAGCTGGTGTTATGAGCGTTAAAAACTCCTCCGAATCCGTAGTAATAGGTTCCTATTATCCTTCATACAAGGGAGTCTTGGAATCCTTATATGACCATTTAATAATAAGAATCTTCAACGTATAGTTTATAAACTAATATTCCTCATTTATTTATAGAAGCATGTAAAACAAAAACACATTGCGGTGCATAGTAGCAAGCTCCGTCCAACGCGTTTCGTCTCCCGACTTAATCATAGGCGCCAAATGATTCAGTCGGGAGACGAAGCGCATTGGGCAGAGCTTGCTACTGATCACGTGACCCCCGAAAGTGACCGAAACCTGCCAAAGGCCTAGGACTCGGGCAAACAGGAGCCTGCCGCTTGGTATATGCGTAACGCATTGAAGGGGCTGAGGAGGAGGGATTGTTTCTAATACCCCCACATCATTCAAATATTTCTGACAAGGCTTATATATTACCTGCAGTCTGATAAGGAGGATTTTAAGATATGCGCATATAGCACAATCACTTAACAATATTACGCTATATTACGCTATGCACCGCAATGTGTTTTTGTTTTACATGCTTCTATAAATAAATGAGGAATACTAAACTAAATTTGCTAATTCCGCACCACAATATAACTATAAGGCAATAATTAAATTCAATACCTGTGGGCGTGCAGTGATGGGAGACTATCTGTACTAAATTAAAGTCCTAATATTAAAGTGGTGAATCCAGCAGTTCACCCAAAATAGCTCCCAACCACCACACCCCCTCCATGGCAATCAATACATCAACCAAATATATATCATGAATTCATAGATTATTAATTGACAAATACCCATAAAAATCACATAACAGACAATTAAAAAACATATATAACACTAGACCGCACATTGCCAGGGGCATCCCAATTACACCCATAATCCCAACTCTGTAAACATTATATTTCAATAAAGTGCCAATACTATAAACAATCCATAAAGTGCATTAGTGCTGAAATTTGTGCAAACCCAATACAATTAATATTGAATGTGGCAAGAGAAGAACAGATTCAAGTATCAGAATACAACAATTAATTAAAATCATAAACAAACACATCACCTGAGTGTATAACTCTGAGTGTCCGTCAAGAATGCCAAGTTCGAGTGACAATCCCCCCAACGCGTTTCGTGGCCCCCCGCTCACAGGCCACTTTATCAAGGTATAACAATATTACACTATGCACCGCAATGTGTTTTTGTTTTACATGCTTCTATAAATAAATGAGGAATACTAGTTTATAAACTATACGTGAAAGATTCTTATTATTAAGTGGTCATATAAGGATTCCAAGACTCCCTTGTATGAAGGATAATAGGAACCTATTACTACGGATTCGGAGGAGTTTTTAACGCTTGTAACAAAAGCTATCTGGTACACAAAGACCCCGGATAAACGCACGTTGTGAACGAATGCTTGTTTATTGACCGGTCCCACAGAGAATATACATAGGCCCTTATTTAAGAAGGGATAGCGTCAGGTAGTGGCTGGTTAATGAGAGATTGGTGAACGCCGGACACGGCACGCAATTACTCATTTATCAAGCAGAATCTGTTTAGCGACTGGGATAACGTCATGTAGCATCCGATTCATCATTTTCACAGCCTCAGCGAGCAGTGCCGGCGTTCAGCCTTGCACAGTGCCAGGTATGACCTCTCGCTACCTGTCGCTCTCCCATACATTTCAATGGACGATCCTTTTCTTCTCTTTAAACGGGGTTTTTTTTTTTATATATTTTTTTTTTAATCTCAAATAATGCTGTGACTTCTTTTGCCATTGAAAAAGCAGTTTTTTGACAAATTTTTCATTTTTCAGATATTTCTGCAGAAATGACATTACAGGTCTGCCATTAAAGTGTTCATGTTACAATGTTGCTACAATGTAATTCCATATGTTTTCGCTTTGTTACTAGTGGATAGATGCAGAAAAACACACTTTAATCACACAGTCTCCTGCGCTCTGGGCTTCAGAGAAGCATTTTTCAGCGCCAGAGTTTTGTGAGGCTGTTTTTTGGCTGAATATGGTGTGAGTCGGTCGCTATGACCAGTCGCTAACATACACTCCCATACAGCGCTGTACTGGTCAAATAGCGACTCCTCACAATGTATTCAACATTACTGCACAGCGACTGAGTCGCTATGAACTAGCGACCCACGGCCGAGCACAGCGACTGCTAGCGGGCGCTCTGAAAATGCCTGCTACAGACGCTCATCTGTCGCTACCTGGCGTTAGTGATGAATCAGCCTGATAGTTTCTATGTGTGTGTAGTTATGTATGTAGCTCATACTTTGGAACCACTTCTCAGCACTTTATTAGCACAGAGCGCTACTTGCACTTTATGTTATGCACTGCACTTATGCAACTTTTTGTCTTATGGTACCCCAAAAATATTTAGGGGTTGCCTCTCCTTTAGCACTTCCTTCCCCAAACACTAGGGGGACTTCTATGCTCTTTTGCACATTATTTGCTATGTTTGCACTTGTATCAGGGCACTCTCATACACCATGTAAATGATGGAACCCTATTTACTTATTAGAGCTGTATTCAAAGGTCCATCTCCTCAGCCGTATTTTTCGATGTTTTTAAATTATTTTTACCTGTCTTTATTCTTAATATAATCATGCTCTTGCCATTACTCTTTCATTACAATAAAGGTTAATTATAATTGTTATACCTTATATGTAATGCGGCTCTTTTAAAGCAAGGTATTATTTGGACTGTGCCGGCAGCCCAATCATTTTGGTTGTAGTGTAAATGCCACATACAGGCTGATTTATTACTAGCGCCAGGTACCGGCAGATGAGCGTCTATAGCCAGGCATTGAGAGCGACCGCTAGTAGTCGCTGTGATCGGCCATGGTTTGCTGTTACAGAGCGCCTCAGTAGCTGTAGTAACATGACCGCCATTGATATATTTGATGTGTGAGTCGCTATAACACCAGTACAGCGCTATATAGGAGCGAACGGTAGCGACTGGTCAGTGTGAGCAACTCAAACCATATTCCTAAAAAAAAACAGCCTCACACAGCACCGGCGCTCAAAATTGTGTCGCTGTAGCCCAGAGCGCCAGACGCTGTGTGATTAAAGGCTGTTTTGGAACACACATCCACCAGTAACAAAGCTAAAACACATGGAATGAACTTGTTGTAACATGAAATATATGTACAAATTCCGCACCACAATATAAGATCAAATTAGATTTTAATTTAATACCTGTGGCCGTGCAGTGGTGGGAGACTATCTCTGTCTAAAATTAGAATTCTAATATTGCAATGGTGAATCCAGCAATTCACCTAGTATAGCTCCAAACCATCGCACCTCCTCCACGGTAATCAATAAATCAACTAAATATACATCATGAATTCATAAATTATTTATTAATAATTACCCACAAGAATTACATAACAGACAATTAAAAAACATATAAAACTAGATCGTACATTCCCAAGGGCATCCCATTTTTACCCAACCCAATCCTATAAATAGGATATTTCAGTGTTCATATAACAAGTGCTAATCTGTGCAAGTATAACATTAATAGTACAAAATGTGGCAAGAGAAAGAAAGAAAACAGACTCAAAATGTCAAATACAACAAACCAATTAGAAAACACACACATCACCTGGGTGTATAACTCTGAAGTGTTCCCCAGGAATGCCCAGGTCGAGTAGCGATCCCCCAACGCGTTTCGTGGCCCCCCGCTCACAGGCCACTTTATCAAGCCCTTATGCACTTTATGGATTGTTTGTTATATGAACACTGAAATATCCAATTTATAAGATTGGGTTGGGTAAAAATGGGATGCCCTTGGGAATGTACGTTCTAGTTTTATATGTTTTTTAATTGTCTGCTATGTAATTCTTGTGGGTAATTATTAATAAATAATTTATGAATTCATGATGTATATTTAGTTGATTTATTGATTACCGTGGAGGAGGTGCGATGGTTTGGAGCTATACTAGGTGAATTGCTGGATTCACCATTGCAATATTAGAATTCTAACCTTGTTGTAACATTGTGACATTAACACTTTAATACCAGACCTGTAATGACAATTCTGCATAAAAATTTTAAAATAAAAAAAAAAATTCAAAAATGACGTTAAATAGACCAGGAGAGGTCACACAATGATTTGATAAAAAAAATTAAAATAAATTAAAAGAAAAGTAATGTCCATTGAAATGTATGAGAGAGCGACAGGTAGCGACAGGTATTACCAGGCTCTGGAAGCTAGAGTGCCAGCAGTATACGCTGAGCCGTCTGATGATGAATTGGATGCTACATGACGCTGTTAGAGTCGCTCACCAGAATCGCTTTGATAAATGTGGTATTGCGTTCACCAGACGCTACCTGCAGCTTACAAGCCGCTACCTGGCGCTATCCCTTGATGAATAAACCCCATAGTGGCTTTCTTGCTGGCCAGCACCATATTGTACAAGTGTTGCGTGGATCTATTTGTTGCTCTAACCGAAAGACGGAAAACAGTTTAGGACAGCGCCAAGTGTATCCCAACGCAATTATGTAACAATTGTCTTTGCCTTTAATAACACTTTAAGCGTTTGTGTTTATACAGAGACATAATGAGTAGCTCCTGGCTCTCATTTATTTGTCTATACATTTGCCTGGGGAAGTATTGGAAGTTACTATTCCAGTTCTCTCTCACGCAGAACAAACATTACAGTATACTCACCTTTCTCTTTACTTTAACAGGAACAACGGGGGGAGGTTAAATTCACCCCTAACCTCACTGATCTACTGCCCCTCTCCCTCCTGTTTTACCTTTTGGCACTAAATACTCACCTCGCCGGGGATCCGGGGCAGCACCATCACGAATTGCACGCAGCCCCTAATCTTGCGCTCTTTAAAGTGGACCAACACCCACCGCTGATCGGCCCGGGAATCTAGAAGATTCCCGGGCCGATCAGCTCCCTGCCCGCGGGGCACCCCGATCGTGTGTGAAACCCCCCCAGGACCCCCAAAAATCCTACCTTTTCCTCGTTCCAGTGGTGCATCCGCGGGCCGCCGCCGCCTCTCGCGCTTCCCTCTAGCAGGGTGCAGCATGGCTGGCGCGGGTGCGCTCCCTGTTAGAGGGAAGTGCGAGAGGTGGCGGCAGGCAATCTCTTCTTGTCCGGTCTATATTCCAGCTTGTCCGTCCGCGCCGATTGGCGGAGCGCTCGCGCATGCGCCGTAGGAGCGGGGTGAGGTGTGTTTTTTTTGGGCTTTCCGGGGGGTTTCACACAGCGGGGGCACCCCTGATCAGGGTGCCCCGCGGAAGTGGACCAACACCCAGGATAGTCAAAATCCTGAGTGTTGGTCCACTTTAAATAGATATCCATTATATTATTCTTGCACATTTGTGCTCTCTATCTTGCACCTTGCACTTTTTGCACAAATAGTTATTAAATTAAAAAAGGGGGATGTCACTTAGGTCAACGGGCAGGCTGATTCATCACTAACGCCAGGTAGCGACAGATGAGCGTCTGTAGCAGGCATTTCAGAGCGCCCACTAGTAGTCGCTGTGCTCGGCCGTGGTTCGTTAGTTCAGAGCGACTCAGTCGCTGTGCTGCAATGATGAATGCTGCAATGATGAATACATTGTGAGGAGTCGCTATTTGACCAGTACAGTGCTGTATGGGAGCGCATGTTAGCGACTAGTCAGTGCGACCAACTCGCAACATATTCATCAAAATCACACAACTCCGGCGCTCAAAAATACTTCTCTGAAGCCCAGAGCGCCGGAGGCTGTGTGATTAAAGTCTGTTTTTCTGCTTGTATCCACCAGTAACAAAGCGCAAAATATATGGAATTACATTGTAATAACATTGTAACATGAACACATTAATGCCAGACCTGTAATGTCAATTCTGCATAAATATATAAAACATGAAAAATATTTGGAAAAATTGCTTTTTCTAGGTCAGAAGAGGTCACAACATTATTTGAGATTTAAAAAAAAAAAAATTAACAAAAACCCTGTTTAAAAAGAAATAAAAGAACTTCCATTGAAATGTATGGGAGAGCGACAGTTAGCGAGAGGTAATACCTGCCGCTGTGCAAGGCTGAACACCGGCGCTGTACACTGAGGCTGGGATAATGATGAATTGGACGCTACATGGCGTTATCGCAGTCGCTCAACAGATTCTGCTTGATAAATGTGTAATTGCTGCCGTGTCCGGCGTTCACCTGTCGCTACCTGTCATTTACAAGGCACTACCTGACGCTATCCCTTCATGAATAAGGACCTAATATGCAATAATCATTGGCTGGCTAATAAAGGGACACTGAAGGTGTATACAAAACAGGCCAAGAGAGATTGGGCTGCCAGCACAGTCCCAAAAAAACCTTTACCAATGAGCCGCACCCAGCTATAAGATTTTATAACATGCCTTTATTAAAGGAGCAGTTTCGCGAATTTTTCTTGGTGACTTATATTTAAATGGTACTTTGAATGTAGGTAAGTGTTGGAGTAAGAATTACAAATTTAGAAAAAAATGATGTCTGTGTTGAGCAGCTGGAGACTAATAGCTCATGTTTATGTCTGCTGAGTGTCGGAGCCCGACACTCTGGCCTGTTCCATGCTGAGGAGAGGGGTGAAACAATGTATCAAAGTATCAGCTGTTCAGTGCTGGCAGCCGTCCAGCATAAGATAACAACATTGCCTGGCCAGAACTCATATATCTAAAACAGAGAGAAAAGCTCTAGAAGTCATTTAGCTTTATTTTGACAGTTTTCCCTTCATGTTGGCTCTGCTGCAGAATCTTTCAGTTTACCATTTTCTCTCTCTTTTCCATATGGTCTTTCTTTCAGCTTTGTGTGTTTTGAGCAAAGCCCAACCCAGGATTTTCTCTATCTGGAGTTTTGTTTTGTGCCCCTAGGGGCATCCCGACTTGGGATGCCCTGATATGTGAAATCCCCAAGTTCGCCTGTGAAAACGTACCTCTCCCTGTCCCACAGCGCATGCGCGGGCTCTCATCCAATCAGCGCTGTTTGCACGCAGATGGGGAGCCTGAGCAGTAACCTTCCTGGCCGCCCGGCCTATCTAACTGACTATCTGCGTGAGCGCGCCAGAAAAATGGGGGGATCTGTGGTTATCCAGGGGTCGTTTCTGATCCTGATTTAGAATGCCCAAGGGGGAAGGTCAATGGCCGGGTCTTATAGACTTCAGGGTCGGCCACTCAGGGTTTTGTTCCACTTTAATACCTTTAGATTTTCCTGCACAGTTATTCAAAGAAGAATTTCAGTAATTTTCAGTCAGTTTAGTTTATTTTGTATAGATTTTACACATTTGAGTCACCTGGTCTCATAACAAAAGCAGCACCTCTCACACACACACAGCCGTTACCACTGATTACAGTGTCAGCCTCTGAGGTAAAGTGTTGCTAGGAGACCAGTGGGCTAAAAGGGATGCCCCTGCGCTGGGGCAGAAGGGCAGCATGACTGCCATGCGCAGGCCAGGAAGGGTGGGAAAGTAGCTATTAGAGGGATGGACATAGGGACAGGATGTGATGGCCAGGAAGGGGAGGTAAGTAGGGGCGGGGGGGGGGGGGGGTATTTAAGCGGCTGGCTCCTCAGGCACCCTCTCTTTCCGGTTTCCCACAGAGCAAGAAGCACTACGCTCCTTGCTCTGACAGGTATGGAGAGCCTTCTGGAGAGGATGCGTGAGGAGGCAGTTCGGCGCGGGGAGGATTGGCTCCGCGGGGTGATGGGCGCCTTACCTGGTCCTGCTGATTCTTCGCCGCCTGCTCCGCTGCCGGCGGCTGTCCCCCGCCGCACTGGGCGTACCCGCCGGGCGGCTGAGCGCCTCAGCCCTTCCCCACCACGTGCTGTCAGGGGCGCTTCTCGCCCTGTCTCTGCCCCTCGGCGCTCGATCTCCTCCGGCCCCACTCCTCTTCCTGCCCGGGCGGGGACAGCTGCTCCCCGCCCTGCTGGCTCCGCTTCTGCCCGACGTCGTCTGCGGAGCCAGGCTTCTTCTGCTGCTGCTGGTTCTCAGGCAGGGGCGGCGACCGCTACCGCCGCCCTGCTGGTGGGAGGCCGGCATGACACCCTGTCTTCACAGGCAGCTGGGGCTGCTGTTTCCCATGGATTTCTGCCTGTTTCCTCTGTGCCCAATTCTGTGGGGGTGGATCACTGCACCGCCCCCCACTCAGGTACTACCCTTCCCCCTCTCCACTGGTATTTCCGCGGGGCGGTCGGGGGCGGGTCTGGGGGGGATTCCGGATTGGATTCCAGTTTTGGGTCCCGTTCGGTGTCCCACCCGGCCCCCTCTCAGCCGGCCCCTACATATATGACGGGGGCTACCAGCGCCCCGGGGAGTGCGGGCATCCGCCCAGATACTCTAACCGGCTGGGCGTCCGGCCAGGCCAGCCTTGTGCCCTTAGGGTCTCCGCTTACCTCCCTGGGGTCACGGGATCTCCCAGTTGCCGGGGCTTTGGGCGGGGATGTGGGGCACTTACGGGTGGCGGTTCCCAGCCGACCCCTCCCTCCTTCGTCCCTTGCATTGCCCCCCCCCGGGCCGCTGGGTGTTTCTTTGCCGGGCGGGGACGTGTCTCCTCTTCTTTTTTCGTCACAGGTGCCAGCCGGTATGGACCTCTCGGGTGCGACCAGCGCAGCGTGGACTGCACTTTTGCCAGCTTCAGCGAGTCAATCGTCGTCCGGTGGCGGTTCCCAGGGACTCAGTCTGCAATCTGCGGTGAATCACGGGCTGGTGGCGGTGGGTTCGACGCTTTCCTCTACACCTGCTGTCGCGGCCACGTCGGTGGGCCCATCTTTGGTTCCAGTCTCGGAGTCGGCAGTGGCTACGGTTCCGTCGGGGATCACGCCAGCAAGCCAGAGTCGTCCGGGTGGCGGGTCGGACATTCCTGCGCACCCTCCAGGTGAGTCCCAGCCTCTTTTTTCTCTCAATGTGCCGGGGGTTGCTCGGGGGGGGAACCCAGGGGTGGGAAGGAGTCACTGGGGTGAGGTCATTTGTGGAGGGGTTGAAGGATTTAGTCGGGAGGTTTGAATCTGACATTTCTCAGTTGAATGGGCCGGTGGGTCCTCAAGTGGTGTGGGCCGCTCCAGAGTCGGGGTTGGCTGGCCCCGGGGTTGGGGGGGCCTCGTTGGCTGGGGGTAGCGGGGGTCTGGCTGTATCTCAGCCTCAGGCACAGGGGGGGTGCAGGCTGGACATGTAGGGACGGAAAAAACGGACAGGGGTGGGGTTAGGAATTTACCCATATCTGACTCGGCGATGGGTCACTCATACATTTGTTACGAAGGTCCGTTGGGTGCCCACTTGAAGGCCGAGGTAAAGGAGAAGATTTGGAAGAGGGAATACATTGACATCTTTACGCTCCTTCCCTTGGAGCGTTTCAATGTTGATAGGTGGAAGGAAGGTGGCGAGGGAAGAAAGGAAGAAGAGGAAGATCGTAGGAGGTTTAGGATGATCCCGAGGACTTTTGGGAATTGGCTCCAAGCTTTTGCCATTATGGGTAGTGTGATTGGGGAGAAGTCTCCGGGGGAGTGTTCGGCCTTGTTTTGTTACCTAGATGCGGTCTGGGAGGCGCATAGGGTTTATGGTGGGACGGCTTGGTTAAAGTACGACGAGCAGTTTCGTCAGAGGATGTCGGTGCGCCCGGAGTTGGGGTGGAATCATAGAGACATAGGTGTGTGGATGAGGGTCATGAATGCCAGGGGCGGCGTATATCAGACGATGGGTGGGCCACCGCCCTTTCCTACACCCCCTGCCGGGGGGCAGGGGGGAGCGTCGCTAGGAAGAAGGGGAGTTGTTGGGCATTCAACGACTCACAGTGTAAATGGGGATCGGCCTGTAGATTCAGGCATGACTGTTCAAACTGTGGTGGACCGCACACGGTTACCCGGTGTTTCCGGAGAGGTCAGATGGGGAACAGGCGGACAAACGATGGGGCTGGAAAAGGGGAGTTCGCCGGTGATCGTAGGCAAGATAATGGGATGGCTAAATAGGTACCCGGATAAGGAGGCGGCGGGGCTGCTGGGGTCAGGGTTTCAGGAGGGATTTGTAATTCCATGTTCGGTCCCTCCTTCCGGGACATTTAGGCGGAACCTCAAATCTGCAAGGCAGCATCCAGGGGTAGTGCGGGACAAACTGGCTAAGGAAGTGGGGTTGGGGCGCATGGCAGGCCCCTTTGTAACTCCTCCTATCCCGGGCTTGGTGGTTTCGCCATTGGGGGTGGTTCCCAAGCAAGAGCCGGGAAAATTTCGGTTAATTCACCACCTGTCCTTTCCAAAGGGGGGGTCGGTTAATGATGGGATTTCCCCGGAGGTAGCCTCTGTTTCTTACACTACGTTTGATTTTGCTTTGGGGTTAGTAAGGGCGGCCGGGCCGGGTGCCTTGATGGCTAAAACGGATATTGAGTCGGCTTTCCGGTTGCTGCCCGTCCACCCTGATAGTCAGTATCTTCTAGGCTGTTATTTTGAGGGGGGGGGTTTTATCGATAGGTGTCTTCCCATGGGATGCTCGGTGTCTTGCGCTTATTTCGAGGCGTTTAGCACTTTTCTTGAATGGGTGGTTAAGGAAAAGTCGGGGTTGTCAGCGGTGACTCATTATTTGGATGATTTTTTCTGCGTAGGTCCGGCAGATTCCAGGGTTTGTGATTTATTGTTGTCCTGTATGCTTAGCACTTTTGATTCCTTTGGGGTACCTGTGGCGACAGAGAAGACAGAGGGTCCTAGGACATGCATGAGTTTTTTGGGTATCGAGATTGATTCCCAGGCTGGTGTATGCAGGCTTCCGTTGGTTAAAGTTAGGGATCTGCTTCAGGAGCTGCAGGGGGCGTTATTGGTAAAGAAGGTGACGTTACGGCAGTTACAGTCGGTTTTGGGAAAGCTGAACTTTGCCTGCAAGGTCTTACCGATGGGTAGAGTTTTCTCCAGGCGATTGTCATTGGCGACTGCTGGCGTCAAGGAAGCTCACCATTTTATTAGGCTCACGGGGGGGTTGAAGGAGGATTTAAGGATGTGGGTCTCCTTTCTCAGCTCATTTAATGGCCTGGTGTACTGGCTTGACCCGGTGAGGGAGAACAGGGAAGTGGGGCTGTTCACAGATGCGGCGGGGTCCACGGGGTTTGGGGCGTATTTTGCGGGAAGATGGTGTGCCGCTCCTTGGCCTGAACGGGTGAGGTCCTCTTCGCACATAAGGAATTTGGCTCTCCTGGAATTGTTTCCGGTGGTGGTGGCCCTGGCTTTGTGGGGGGAGGACTTGCAGAACAAGTCGGTCCTTTTTCACTCTGACAATATGGCGGTGGTGTCTGCGATCAATGCGCAAACTGCATCTTCACCCCCCGTGGTTAAGCTTTTGAGGCAACTGGTTCTGTCGTGTCTACAGTACAACATTCTTTTTCGAGCTGTGCACGTTCCGGGTGTGGCTAACGGAATAGCGGATGCTCTGTCTCGCTTTCAGATGGATCGCTTCAGGGAGCTGGCGCCCGAGGCCTGTACGGAGGGAGAGGAGTGCCAGGATTGGGTATGGCGACTCATCTAGAGGGGTTATGGAGATTGGTCCGGCGATCGCTGGCGGCAAGTACGTGGGCGGCATATGAAAAGGTATGGGAGGAATGGTTTTGGTTGGAGAATGAGTGGCGGATGTTCGGGATTGGGGCGTCTAGAGAGGAGATGGTGATTTGGTTTGTGGCCTCCTTATTTGAAAAGGGTGAGTCCCCTTCATCAGTGGAAAGAAAACTATCCGCACTGTCATTTTTATGTAAGGTAAGGGGATGGCCGGATGTTTCAAGGGCCTTTGTGGTTAGACAAGCCTTGAAAGGGTGGCGGAAGGTGCATGTTTGTGTGGATCAGCGCCGACCGGTGACATGGGACATCTTGCAGAGGCTGATCTATTGCCTTCCTACGATATGTGGGTCTCAATACGAGGCGACGTTGTTCACGTTGGCCTTTTCGTTAGCTTTTTTTGGGGCATTTAGAATTAGCGAACTGGTGAGTCAGACCAGGACTGCACCTGGGGGGATTGCCTTCCAGGATGTGGTGGAAACGGAGGATTCCATTGAGTTGCTGCTGAGACGGTCTAAAACGGATCAGGCGGGACGGGGATGTTGGGTGGTGTTACGGCAGATGCCTGGGTCTCTGGGGTGTCCTGTGGCGGCGTTTAGGGCGTTCCGTGAGGTTAGGCCGCGGATTCCGGGCCCCCTGCTAGTTCATGAGAATGGGTCTTACCTATCGCGGTACCAATTCACGGCTGTTTTTAAGAGGACGTTAGAGGAGGTGGGGTTGTCTGCGTCAGAATACGGGACCCATTCCTTTAGGTTTGGGGCGGCTACGGAGGCGGCCCGTTTGGGGTTGTCGACGGAGTTGCTCAAAAAAAAATTGGCCGGTGGGGATCACATCGTTATAGGACATATGTCCGTCCGCAGAGGGTTGAGGTAGTGGGTTCTTAGGGTGGTATAGGCGAGGGTGGATGTTTTGGAGAATTAAAAAAAAAAAAAAAAAAAAAAATTAAAGTTTATAAAGATTTGTTTATGGTAGTAGAAGTGGTTGGGGGTGGGGGTGTTTAATAATGTTCCTTTGTTGTTTTCTGTTCTTTTACAGACTCCTCCTGCTGCCCTGTGCTGTTATTGGGGCATTCCTTCATGTTTTGGGCCGCAAAGAGGGCGGAACTGCGACGAAGTGGTTTGCAGCTGGGGTTGCCGCAGGAGACGGCTAAGTTGAGTTGGTGGGGTATTCGGGGTCTGTGCTGGAGGGAGGTGTTAGGCCATTTTGTGGAGAGATGTGCGTGGGATGGTCCTCCTGGTGTCCTGGTCCTTCATGTAGGCGGCAATGATCTGGGCAAGCTAGCCTCTAGAACCTTGGTGGCTGCCATTAAGGGTGACTTGTCTAGGATGCTGGCGGAGGTTCCACGCCTCATCATTGTGTGGTCTGAGATGATACCTCGTTTTCGTTGGAGAGGAGCAAGGGACGAGCGGGCGATCGACAAGACCAGGATAAAGGTAAATAGGGCAATTGGAAAATGGGTGGAGATGAAGGGGGGATTGGTGGTCCGCCATGTAGATGTGGAAGGGAAGAGGATGTTTTTTAGAAGTGACGGGGTGCATTTGAATGAAGTCGGTCTGGACCTGTTTAACCTTAGGCTTCAGGAGGTCGTGGAAATGGCAGTAGAGTTGTGGCGGGCAAGGTTGTCGTCAAGGTTTCATCGACCCCCTTGCTGTGGCGGAAATCCCTTGTCGGTCCGTGGAGGGGGGCAGTCGGGCAATGGAAATAAGGTGGAATTAACCACAATGAAGTAAAGAAAGGCAGAAGCGGCGATCATCACAAGAGAATAAGTTGATTATTATGAGCTACAGCTGGGTGGTTTTAGATGGGTTAATATAGGAGACGGTTAGCTCTTATACAAGAAGCCCCTGGGCCTGCGGGCGGACGGCCGGGGGCTGGTTCTTGGTTGGCCGTCGGGTTAAGTAAGTCTGTTATCAGCTGTGGCTAAGTTTTTGGGTAGTTGTTAGAAGTTGGATATAACGCCCCCTCCATAGATATAGAAGGGTCAGGCCGACAAGGGATTTTGTTTGTTTAATGTATACATATGCTGTGGCCGATATTTATTTTATAATAAAATAAATGTCTTTCCAACGAATGGCGGTGTCGGTGTGGTCACTTTATAGCATAAGGATGGTTGGGGGGGGGCAGGTAATGGTGTTAAAGAATGGAGGGCTATGGGCGCTATGAGCAGTCAAGGGATGCCCCTGCGCTGGGGCAGAAGGGCAGCATGACTGCCATGCGCAGGCCAGGAAGGGTGGGAAAGTAGCTATTAGAGGGATGGACATAGGGACAGGATGTGATGGCCAGGAAGGGGAGGTAAGTAGGGGCGGGGGGGGGGTATTTAAGCGGCTGGCTCCTCAGGCACCCTCTCTTTCCGGTTTCCCACAGAGCAAGAAGCCCTCCCACCCTCCCGGTTTTAGCGTAAGTATGGGCATGTGGGGATATGTCGGATATGTGGGACAGGTGTGTATTTTCAGCGGACTGATGCGGTGGGGTTTTCTGTGGGGTTGTTTTGTATGCCTAACTTTGTTTCTTTTTAGGGTTAATGAAGTCACAGCCAGCGGAAATCCCTTGTCGGTCCGTGGAGGGGGGCAGTCGGGCAATGGAAATAAGGTGGAATTAACCACAATGAAGTAAAGAAAGGCAGAAGCGGCGATCATCACAAGAGAATAAGTTGATTATTATGAGCTACAGCTGGGTGGTTTTAGATGGGTTAATATAGGAGACGGTTAGCTCTTATACAAGAAGCCCCTGGGCCTGCGGGCGGACGGCCGGGGGCTGGTTCTTGGTTGGCCGTCGGGTTAAGTAAGTCTGTTATCAGCTGTGGCTAAGTTTTTGGGTAGTTGTTAGAAGTTGGATATAACGCCCCCTCCATAGATATAGAAGGGTCAGGCCGACAAGGGATTTTGTTTGTTTAATGTATACATATGCTGTGGCCGATATTTATTTTATAATAAAATAAATGTCTTTCCAACGAATGGCGGTGTCGGTGTGGTCACTTTATAGCATAAGGATGGTTGGGGGGGGGCAGGTAATGGTGTTAAAGAATGGAGGGCTATGGGCGCTATGAGCAGTCATGAAGCAGCTCACTAAATACAACCCAGCAGATCCCCCTATTCAGCAAATGGACTGAGCCATTGTAATTATACAATTTAAAAGAAAGGCATATATTTTTTCCTTTTACTATCGCCAGATTATTTATACACATGTTAAAAGCTATTGTGTGGCTATTTAATTATTTCTTTTTTAATGCAAATTTCGCGATACTGCTCCTTTAAGTACTAACCATACACACATTAAAAAAAACATACAATTAAACTAGATGGATTAGATGGATTTCATGCTGTATTATGATCATTTTTAATGTGTTTTTAATATGTCCATTGTATAGGTTGTAGTTGTAAACATTTAATAAAGTTTGATATTAATTTTTGAGTTGGAGGGGCCTCCCCTGTTGTGTTTTTTAGGTATCCTAATCTTGCGCCAACGCAGTGCCCATGAATGGGATGCAATGGAGCCGTCCGAAATCCTGCAAGACTTCGCTGAGTGGCGCGGGACTTTGAAGAGCATGGCTAAAGCTGTGCTGTCATTTACAGGTGGCTAAGCCGGCGGCGGGTGAGGATCGGGCACTGAATCAGCCGGATGTTGTCGCAACAGGCAGCAGTGACATCCAAAAGGTAAGTAGGGGCTGATGGGGGGGGGGGAGGGGTCGGCCCCTCTTAATTTTAGATCCAATGTTCCTCTATAAACCTTTTTTAGGCACTGCATTGGATTTCCAGCACATTTTCCACTGTCACAAAACAGGGATGCAGCAGAGCACTTGTTGCCATAGTTCTTGCTTTAAAGTGGACTAAAATCCATGATTTTGACTACCCTGGGTTTTGGTCCCTCCCCAATGTGTGAGACCCCCCCCCCCAGGTCGCCCAATCTGATTCTTCCGCGGTCCTATGGCGCATGCATGGCCTCTTGTCCAATCAGTGCGCTCTGATCTGCTCCCGCCCCTTCGTCTAAGGCAAGCGCATCCTTACTCACAAAATGCTTGGCGTGGGCACGCACCCTGCTAGAGGGATAGCGGGGATGCGGCCGCGGCTCGCACATGCGCCATTGGACCGGGAAGCAAGGTAAGTGTACGGGCCGACCTGGGGGGTTTCACACAGCGGGGCATCCCATTTTTTAGATTCCCCTGGGGGAGGGAATCGATTGTGCTGGGTTTTGGTCCACTTAAATGGAAAAGATTACTTAAAATGCTGAGTGACCAACTTTGGGAGTTTATAGGTCATAAATATGTCAATTTTTCTCTCATCTTGTCTAGCATTAGCTGGTAATAGCTATTGAAACACCAAGTATGCTTCAAATGTGTTGATGCTTAAAGAAGACATTGTATTTTCCATATAAGATGCAACTGTCCATAAGACGCACCTAGGATTTGGAGAAGGAAAATATAAAAATAATATTCTGAACCAAATGTTGTGAACCAAATAATAGGCAAGGTACAGAATCCTCCAACTACAGGCAGAGTGGCGTCTCCCTCCCATTCCCATAGGCAGTGTGGCATCCCCCCTCCCATTCCCCATAGGCAGTGTGGCATCCCCCCCTCCCATTCCCCATAGGCAGTGTGGCATCCCCCCCCTCCCATTCCCCATATAGGCAGTGTGGCATTCCCCCCTCCCATTCCCCATATAGGCAGTGTGGCATTCCCCTCCCATTCCCCATAGGCAGTGTGGCATCCCCCCTCCCATTCCCCATATAGGCAGTGCGGCATCCCCCTCCCATTCCTATAGGCAGTGTGGCATCCCCCTCCCATTCCTATAGGCAGTGTGGCATCCCCCTTCCATTTCTATTGGCAGTGTGGCATCCCCCTCCCATTCCTATAGGCAGTGTGGCATTCCCCCTCTCAATCCCCATATAGGCAGTGTGGCATCCCCCTCCCATTCCTATAGGCAGTGTGGCATCCCCCTTCCATTCCTATAGGCAGTATGGCATCCCCCTCCCATTCCTATAGGCAGTGTGGCATTTCCCCCCTCCCATTCCAATAGGCAGTGTGGCATGCCCCCTCCCATTCCTATAGGCAGTGTGGCATGCCCCCCTCCCATTCCCCATATAGGCAGTGTGGCATGCCCCCCTCCCATTCCCCATATAGGCAGTGTGGCATGCCCCCCTCCCATTCCCCATATAGGCAGTGTGGCATTCCCCCCTCCCATTCCTATAGGCAGTGTGGCATCCCCCTTCCATTCCTATTGGCAGTGTGGCATCCCCCTCCCATTTCTATTGGCAATGTGGCATCCCCTTCCCATTCCTATAGGCAGTGTGGCATTCCCCCCTCCCATTCCTATAGGCAGTGTGGCATTCCCCCCTCCCATTCCTATAGGCAGTGTGGCATTCCCCCCTCCCATTTCTATTGGCAGTGTGGCATCCCCCTCCCATTTCTATTGGCAGTGTGGCATCCCCCTCCCATTCCTATAGGCAGTGTGGCATTCCCCCCTCCCATTCCTATAGGCAGTGTGGCATTCCACCCTCCCATTCCAATAGGCAGTGTGGCATTCCCCCTCCCATTCCTATAGGCAGTGTGGCATTCCCCCCTCCCATTCCTATAGGCAGTGTGGCATTCCCCCCTCCCATTCCTATAGGCAGTGTGGCATGCCCCTCCCATTCCCCATATAGGCAGTGTGGCATGCCCCTCCCATTCCCCATATAGGCAGTGTGGCATGTCCCCCTCCTATTCCCATAGGCAGTGTGGCATGTCCCCCTCCTATTCCCATAGGCAGTGTGGCATGTCCCCCTCCTATTCCCATAGACAGTGTGGCATGTCCCCCTCCTATTCCCATAGGCAGTGTGGCATCCCCCCTTCCCACTGCACCTGGGGATAGCTGGGGGTGTTTCCCCAGTATTCACTATGGAGCAACCACTGGCCCTAGCGCTGTACAATGCATTTTTCACTGCGACCTGGTTTGCTCATATGCCGGATTGCAGAGGAGGAAGGGATGTGCACTATGTTATGTGGGCTGGTTTCATCCTAGTGCTGGTGTATTCCATGCCCCGTTTTCCTCTCCATTTAAACACACGACCGGTGCCATCATGCTTTTAAAGGTATGTTCATTGCTTTTGCATACCTCCCAATTGTCCCTGATTTGGAGGGACTGTCCCTCTTTTGAGTCCATGTCCTCCTGTCCCCCGTTGTTCTTTTCTGTCCCTCTTTGAGGTGTAACATGTAGATCAGCAGAAATAAATTATTCATTTGCCTATTCAAAGTGTTTCTATTGTTGTAACTGTTACAACTTATTCTCCTATCCATCCCTCAATGAGGGGGCGTGGCTTCATTTAACTATTGTCCACCCTGAAAAGTTGGAAGATATGGCTACTGTGCTACGCATGACTAAGAGGGCCTGCCCCAGAAACGCGTGGCAAGTGCCTTTTTACTGCCTCTACACATTGTTTGACCAAGTTTTGGATGCTTTTAATGGAAGCAAATAAACCTTAAGTTTTTATCTGAGATTGCTGGACAACCAATATAATTTTTCCTGTATTGTAAGCATGGAGGGACTTGTGTATGAGCACTGGAGAGCTTCATCTGAGGTTGAGCTTTAAGTCCACTTTAGTTTACAGTTGGGAGGTATGTAAAGTATAATTTATACTCTTAAAAAGGACAAGAAAAAGCTCTTTCCTGGCACCTTGAGGAAGTGGGCTTGTCCTACGGAACGCGTGGGTAAAGGAACACCAGGCTCCAATGGGGATTTAATTCGGCCATTATACAGGGTGATACTCTTTTATGTTGAACTTTCTTTGGCACTTTAAAGCGTTTCTCTTTCTGTATTAGGCGTTTGCACTTTATATCAGCACTTTAGGTATGCATAGGTGTTTGCACTAACTGTTTTTACATGCACTGTTTATATATGAGATGGTTTTCTGAATACTTTGTATTTAATTTATAAAGATACTTTATTGGCTGTGGTATGGCACTTTTTGGCCTTATGATCCCTACTGTTAGGAATGTTTTTAGGTAATTGTTGTAAGTCTTTGTCTTTTTAATAAATCCATAATTATGATATGATGTAAATGTTTGATCAGTGAAATTATTGGGTTGGTGGTGCCGCTGTGGGTCTTCCTTGTGGTTGCTGTTATATTATAAAACTGTTATATTATAGTATAATGTATAACGCAAAAGCCTTAGCAGAACCGCACAGTATAACGAGCAAAACAGCTCATTCCATCAACATATACATGAACATGAGAGTCAAGGGAATCAGAATCTCAGAACTAATATATGACTGCATGCATACCTACCAACTTTTCAGGGTGGGAAAGAGGGACAATTTTTAAATTAGGCCACGCCCCCTCATCCAGGAATGGATAGGAGATAAGTTGTTAAAACAATATTAAAACTTTCAGTCGACAAACCATTTATTGCTGCAGATCTGCATGTTACACCTCAAAGAGGGAGAAATGAGAACGAGGGACAGGGGGACATGGACCAGTCCCTCCAAATCAGGGATACTTGTAAGTTATGATGCGCGGGCTATTTTTGATGCAGCCAGAGCAATATTTAATGCCATCCTGGGCAGAGCACAGGTTACACAGATTAAATCTGACTGATTCCACAAAGCCCTCAGGCCAAGAAATCGGAGCAATGTCTGACCCCTGCAATGTGATTTGCACGCTGCACGAGTATACTGAAAAGCACAAATATGCATAACGTGATCTGAATGCAGTGATTTGCATTTTCTCTGGCAGGAATATAGATGGGGTGGAATGACCCTGATTATTCTAAGGTGAAAAGCATAAGAAAGTGTGGTCTGCACTGCAAGGATTACTTAAACTGCTGAGTGGCCAACTTTGGGAGTTCAGGTCAAGTATGCTTCAAGAGTGTTGATGCTTAAAGTAGATATCATGTTCGCCCTATAAGATGCACCTGTCCATAAGATGCCCCTAGGAAAATAAGAAAATTAATATTCTGAACCAAATGTTGTGAACCAAAGTATAGGCAAGGTGCAGAATCCCCCAATTACAGGCAGAGTTGCGCCCCCCCTCCCATTTACCATAGACAGTTTGGCATTCTCCCCATCCCATTCCCTATAGGCAGTGTGGCATTCCCCCCTTTCATTCCCCATAGGCAGTGTGGCATCCCCCCTCCCCATTTACCATAGACAGTGTGGCATTTCCCCCTCCCATTTCTATAGGCATTGTGGCATTCCACCTCCCATTCCCATAGGCAGTGTGGCATCCCCCCTTCCTATTGGCAGTGTGGCATCTCCCTCCCATTCCCCATAAGCAGTGTGGCATTCCAACCCTCCCATTCCCCATAGGCAGTGTCGCATCCCCCTCCCATTCCTATAGGCATTGTGGCATCCCCCCTCCCATTCCCATTGGCAGTGTGGCATTCCCCCCTCCCATTCCTATAGGCAGTGTCCCTCCCATTCCTATAGGCAGTGTGGCCTCCCCCCTCTCACTCCCATAGGAAGTGTGGTATTCCCCCTCCCATTCCCCTTAGACAGTGTGGCATTCTCGACTCTCCCATCCTATAGGCATTGTGGCATTCCACCCTGTCATTCCCATAGGCAGTGGGAATCCCCCTAACATTCTACATAGACAGTGTGCCATTCTCCTCCCTCCCATTCCCATAGGCAGTGTGGCATCCCCCCTCCCATCACCCATAGGCAATGTGGCATTCTCTCCTCCCATTTCCCATAGGCAGTGTGGCATTCCCCCTTCCCATTCCTATAGGCAGTGTGGCATTCCCCCCTACTATTTCCCATAGGTGGAAGATAATGAAAAAAAAAGGTAACTCACATATGCTGGCGCTTCAGCTTTGCTGGCCGGGTTTCCACACTGCGGGAGCCCAGAAGAAGATGGAGGAGTGCGAGCGATGTCCTCGTCTCCGCAGCTGCTGCTGCCGCCACCACTGCTGTTTCTTACCGTCCAGGACACGCAAACACCCAGCTCCATACAGCGGGTGGTGTGGCCTGCACCAACTCGGTGCAGGCCACGCCTATCCGCTGCATGGAGCTGGGTGTTTGCGTGTGTCCCGGCCGGAGGAGGCAGCAACGGCAGCGGCGGGGATGGGGACAGTGCACGCCACTCCTCCATCTTCTTCTGGCCCCCCGCAGTGTGGCAGCCTGGCCAGCAATGTGAAAGCGCCAGCATATGTAAGTTGACTTCTTTTTTTTACATTCATACATAAGGGGCATGTACATTTTCTCCCCACTTTTAGGGGGTGAAAAATATGGTAAGTATGGAACTTATTTAAAAACTTTCTATGATTTTTTTTTAATTACTACTTCACAGCCTAAAAGAGTTGATGTTCATGTAAAACCTCTGAAGGAAAGGAAGAAAGGGAATTTAATATTCATCTTAAAGGGATACAGAAGGCAAAAGCAGTTGTTAGACCATTGTGTTGGGCTATATTTGCCACTGTCCTAAATGCTTTCTGTTTTTAAATTGAAGTAGAAAGGTGTGTTGCCCAGTGGGACACCTGCCTTCTGTAAGGAGACAACCCCCAATCTCTGCCTATAGTCAAGCCAACGTTTGCTGGGACGCTAGGAACGCCTCACCGGACACGGTTGCCCCCAGGTCTTAATAGAAGCGAAGGATGTCTGCTTAAGGTGAAGGTCGATAAACTGCGAGGGTATCCCAAAGTCGAGGTCATACACGGGAAACACAGTCCGGATTGTGCGTCAGAGTTAAGGGATGAGACAGGCGAGTAGTCAGGGTTAGCCAAAGGGTCAAGCTGGGAGGTCAGAGATAGTGGGGTATCCAAAGGGGCAGGCAGGTTCGAGGTCAGACAAAGCAGAGGTCGGTACAGGCAGCAGACGGGGATGATCGATCACACCCTAATCACAAAGTACTATAACGGGCACTGAGCACTGAGCTGATTCCGTATTTATTGGGGACCTGACCAATGGCAACCCGGGAAGTGTGAGCACTTGTTACAGATCACTTTCTCTCTCTAGCTGCTGATTACACACTTCCTGCCCCAGTTGGGGTTTGCAGACCCTGTATGCAGGGGGAGAACTGATCATACTGCTTACTGCCAGGAGCTGTGCTGCTGCAACCCGCATATACAAAGTGGAGTCTGAATCACATCTCAGAGTGCTATACTGTCCCCCCAGTGACACATGGGGGATCTCCTGTCAGTGCTTCCTAACTTCTTGCTGCCTAACTTCCTCATTACCTCCTGCCTGTTAACTTGCCATGTGTTGTGGAGGATCGGCTACTGCTGCTGCATATCTCCTCACCCCCTTCTGCGGGTCAAGAGTGAATCATCTGCTTGAGTCAAAATCAGGGCTCCCTGCAGCTTGCACCCTTTGTCTACTTTCTTCTGGAGGTATTTAGCTATTGACTATATATTTACTCGGGTATATGAACACAAACTAACGAAAGCCCCAGCTGTGCCTTTCATTGTGTTTTATACTGTGCATGGTCTGTTCATACTTGCAAGTTAATCTTTACTAAATAAAGTTCCTAGTACTGTTGTACTTTACTATGTCTGTGAATGACTTATAGTAAATAGTGGTAAATAGTTGGGGGGGCAGTAGACTCTCTGCTCCAAATGTATTGTTTCGCTTAGACAACTGGATCTATTTCCCAGAAAGGTGTTCCCTATTAGTTAGAAGGGCCCTATTCTGGGTGGAGGCACTGGCACACCAAACATTTACCCACTATTCCACTCAGCAAAGGCTCATCAGTAAGCATCAGTGGAGATTCCACCAGGAGGAGAAAGAATCCTTAGAGTGGCCCCCGCATTGCCACTGAACTAATTGGAGGTGGGATATATGTCCTCATGGAAACCCCTGAAGAAATGATTACCGAAGGGCTGGATGGTGATTCCTGAAAGAAAGGACTGGAGGACCCGAGTGGAATTATCTACGGTGGCGACTGTCAAAAATTGCTCTCCCCACCCAGTCATAATCGGTCATCATAAAGACATTTTGACACTTGGTGTCAACCCCTATGCTGAAGTGTGTCGAGTTAAGAGTTAAGTTAAGAAAATCCATCTACTCTCAAGTTTGATTTAAGCGATCCAAATCTACCAGAAAAAATATACCTGGAGTGTTCTCTGATGCTACACCATTTCGAGAGCCACCCTAAATGATAGCCCGAAGGACTTTGATGAATTAAGACAGACCCTACACCAGATGAAAGATCAAGGGATTATTGTGGCTAGTAAGAGCCCCTATGCTTTGCCCATTGTGGCGGTGTTAAAAAAGTATGGATCGATCTGTCTATGTGTAGACTATCAAACTCAGAATAGGAGAACTATACCTGATCAGAATACCTTGCCAAGGATTGAAGAGGCTCTGGAGGCTTTGAATGGAAACTGTTGGTTCACTGTGTTGGATCTGCGATCTGGGTACTACCAAGTTCCCATGGCACCTGAAGATCAGAAGATGACAGCCTTTATATGTACCTTGGGTTTCTTTCAACTCACTTGCTAGCTGCAAGGCATCTGAGAACCCCAGGCAATATTCCAAAGATTGATGGAGCGAGTGTTGGGCGATCTAGTGCCCCAGGAATGTCTTGTGTACCTTGATGACATTATTGTGTTTGAGAGGACTTTAGAAGAGCATGAGGAATGGCTCATGAGAGTACTTAACCTCCTGCATGAAGAAGGGCTAAAGCTGTCAGGGGACAAGTCCAAGTGCTGCAGGTCATCAGTTACCTACGTAGGTCACATAGTTTCTGCTGAAGGAGTGGTCACCGACCCAACCAAAGTTGAAGTGGTGGTGAACTGGCCCCAGCATCAGAATATCCCAGAGTTACGTTCTTTCCTTGACTTTTGTGGAAACTATCCAGAATAGCCAAACCTCTCTATGGCTTGCTGAAGAGTTATGTAAATGCTTCAGACAAGCAAAAGAAGTCCTCCAAAATTCATTTTGGGGACACTTGGACTCCTGCATGTCAGGAGGCTTTCACTCAGTTGAAGAAGAAGGTGACAGAAGCACCCTTACTAGCATACGCTGATGCCCAGAAGCCATAGGTGCTCCATGTGGACACAATCTTTGAAGGATTGTTGGGGGAGTGGAATATCCATCATGCCTTTGACCTGTTGTTTTCATCAGCCGAAGCCTCGCCCCCAGCGAGCGTAACTATCCAGTTTATAAGCTGGAGTCTCTAGCTCTCAAATGCGCTGTCGTTAATCAGCTGCATGATTACCTGTATGGGGTTACCTTTGAACTAAGAGCAGACAACAACCCCTTGACCTCTGTTCTCACTATAGCTAAGCTAGATGCCACAGGACATTGCTGGTTGACAGCTGTATCCAATTATCAGTTCTCCCTGAAGTACAAACCAGGCCCAAAGAACATTGGAGCAGATACCCTGTCTAGGAGGCCAGGATTGACTCTTGCTACTGAAGAGACTGAAGGGGAATAAGTCCCTGGTTCTGGTGTTAAAGCCCTATGTGCCATGACTGCAGTAACTGAAGATCGAGTGGCTTTCTCTGAGATGCGACTTATTGATCCCATGGGAGGTGAGCCAGAGGCTGTTCCAGACATGTTCACCTATCTTACCGCACTGGAGTCATTTGAGAACTGTTCTATACCCCCAAAGCGGATGATCAGAAGTCAGCAGACCAAGCAGTACATGCCAAAGGCCCTGCACTGTTGAAAAAGCCTTTACCCACTGAGTGTAGTCAGTTCTTAAGAGATTTGAAAAAGTTTGTGATAGACAAAGGCCTGCTCTATTGTGTGATTTTGTATCATGTTCATCCTGGAAGGCGTCAACTGGTTCTCTCCTATTGTTTCCAGAGGATGGTCTTCAGAAATCTGCATGATTACCATGATCACCAGGGACCTAAGAAAACATATGGCCTTGTGCAAGATCGATTCTACTTGCCCAAGATGAGAGATACTGTGACCAGTTTGTGCATGTCTTAGATGTCTACAGAGAGAAGCTGTCACGCTCTGGGTGCTCTAAAGTCACGCTCAGGTAACTCCAGCCCTCCAGGTAAGCCCTCAACTCCCAATCTCCGCAGCCAGCTTCACCTGTAGGAGCACCCGCTTGCCGGGATGCAGTACACGCCTGCCTGGGATCGGTTGCCCCCAGGAATTCAATGGCTCAAAGGATGGGAGCTTACTGGTTGGAGGTCTGGAGAACCAATAACAAGAGTGGTATCAGAGCGAGTCCAATAGTAGGAGCAAGTTTCACTAGGGAGTCCAAAGACAGGCCAGAGGTCGACACCGGGTAAGCAGAGATTGCGACGGTACAGTAGGATGAGGCAGCTCGAGGTCGGGGTACGAAGCAGGGGTCGGCAACGGAGATCAGGCTGAGAATGGTCGGTTCAGGCAGGGGTCGGCAACGGAGATCAGACAGAGAGTGGTCGGTTCAGGCAGGGGTCGGCAATGGAGATCAGACAGAGAATGGTCGGTTCAGGCAGGGGTCGGCAACGGAGATCAGCCAGAGAATGGTCGGTTCAGGCAGGGGTCGGCAACGGAGATCAGACAGAGAATAATTCAAAAGACAAACTGTGTACAAGGCGCTATCACAGGAGTAAATGGCGGAGTGAAGCTTTATAGGAACCAGAATGATTAGGGATGGGGAAGTGAGTGTGTGATTGGTGCATCTCAGAACTTCACACACATTGGTCCAGATAACACAAAGGGCGTATAGCCCAAAACCCTTTATTGGGCTCATTGGCCCCAACCAGAACTTGGGGCGTACCCCCCATACTTTGGGCTCATTGACCCCTAAACTGAGCCTCCGGCGGGCGCGCTGTGAGCAGCGCCGCCGGAGGGTATACAAATCACACCCAACTATGGGTTGAACCCAATCCCGCATTGCCGAAACCTTCTCCACATCCATCTCCAAACCCTGGTTGTTTACATATCCCAAGAAGGGAACAGTGGTGACCTCGAACATGCATTTTGAAATCTTGGCATACAAATTATTCTCTCTTAATTTTTGAAGAACCAATTTTACATGACGTCTATGTTCAGACAAAGAATTAGAAAAAATGAGGATATCGTCTAAGTAAATGACCACGAATCTACCTAAATAATCACGAAAAACATCATTTACGAAGTCTTGGAAGACGGCTGGAGAGTTACAAAGGCCAAAGGGCATGACCAGGTACTCATAATGGCCATCCTTCACGTTAAATGCCGTCTTCCACTCATCCCCTAGCCGAATACGCATCAAGTTGTAGGCCCCTTTTAAATCTAATTTGGAAAAGATCCGAGCGCCAACAACTTAATTAAATAAATCCCCAATCAAAGGTAAGGGATACCGTTTTTTTATAGTGATTTTGTTCAAGGCCCTGTAGTCTATACAAGGTCTCAAACCGCCATCCTTTTTTTCCACAAAAAAGAACCCAGCCCCCCGCAGGCGATGTTGAGGGGCGGATAAACCCCTTACTCAAATTTTCAGAGATGTAATCCCTCATTGCTTGCTCCTCAGGCCGGGTAAGATTGTAAATTTTTCCTCTAGGAGGAATAGTCCCAGGGAGCAAGTCAATGGGGCAGTCATAGGCCCTATGTGGGGGAAGAGTGTCAGCTGAACGTTCGGAAAAAACGTCAGCCCAATCAACGTACGGCTGCGGTAACCCTTGGGGCAACATCTGGAAACTTCTGAGGGCAGTGGAAAAACGATGCATACAGTAGTAACTCCATTTTACTAATTCCCCAGCCTGCCAGTCTAAAATGGTGTTGTGGAGGTTCAACCAAGGGTATCCCAAAACCGCTGGAGTTTTCAGGGCAATCAAAGATGAAGAATTCAATGAACTCAGAATGAGAGGACCCAACAACTAGTTTAAGAGGTGGGGTCTTAGTATTGACTGGACCTCCCTGAATGGCCTTCCCATTAATGGCCAGGACCTGCAGAGATTTCCCGAGGGGTACCAATGGAATTCCCAAGATGGAGATCATGCTTCCATCCAGGAAGTTGCCCGCAGCTCCACTATCAATAAAAGCGGAAACTGACTGTTTGGAAGAGCCCCAGGAAAGGTTTACATGGATTAACATTTTATTCAAGCGAGAGTAGCAAACAGACTCACCTAGATCAGCACTCTCCCCCTGATCTAGGCGTGAAAGTTTCCCGCCGAACTCCCCTTGTTAGGACAGGCTCTAGCAAAATGTCCTGGATTCCCACAATATAAACATAACCCCATGGAGCATCTTCGCTGCTTCTCATCCTGGGAAAGGCGAGTTCTCACAACCTGCATGGGTTCTTCCTGAGAGAAGGGAAGACGGTGGGTTAGGGTTTGAAAGACGTGGGAGCCCTAGCTCTCTCCCTAGCCCTTAATGGTGACCTGCATCAATTGGTCTAGGTCCGATGGGGGAGGGAAATTCACAAGCGCGTCCTTGATGCTCTCAGACAGGCCCATTCGGTATTGGCTACACAAGGCAGGGTCATTCTACCTGGAATCTACTGCCCACCGGCGGAACTCAACTCTATAATCCTCCGCCGTATTCTGTCCTTGCTTCAGGGCCCGAAGCCTGTTTTCGGCTGTAGACTGTTGGTCCGGGTCAGCATATAATACGCCCATAGCAAGGAAGAAGGCCGTAACAGAATGCAGGGCGGCATCATTGGGAGGCAAACTAAATGCCCAAGACTGAGGGTCTCCCTGTAACAGCAAAATTACCAAACCCACCCGCTGGTTCTCGGTGCCCAAAGATACGGGCCTCAACTTGAAATAAAGTTCGCAGGAATTCTTGAAATTGGAGAACTTGGCACGGTCTCCATAAAATTTCTCCGGTAGCGGGACCTTCGGCTCCGACACATGAGGTGGTACAGAAGATGCTGAAATCTGCCTGGTTTCTTGAGTGGCCACTCTTTGAGCTAGCTGATTAATAGCAGTGGCCATGGCCTGCACTGTACCAGGTCATCCATGGATTTTTGGGGCCTGTGATAATGTCACGCTCTGGGTGCTCTAAAGTCACGCTCAGGTAACTCCAGCCCTCCAGGTAAGCCCTCAACCCCCAATCTCCGCAGCCAGCTTCACCTGTAGGAGCCCCACTTGCCGGAATGCAGTACACGCCTGCCTGGGATCAGTTGCCCCCAGGACTTCAATGGCTCAAAGGATGGGAGCTTACTGGTTGGAGGTCTGGAGAACCAATAACAAGAGTAAGAGTAGGAGCAAGTTTCGCTAGGGAGTCCAAAAACAGGCCAGAGGTCGACACCGGGTAAGCAGAGATCGCGACGGTACAGTAGGATGAGGCAGCTCGAGGTCAGGGTGCGAAGCAGGGGTCGGCAACGGAGATCAGGCTGAGAATGGTCGGTTCAGGCAGGGGTCGGCAACAGAGATCAGGCAGAGTGGACGGTTCAGACAGGGGTCGGCAACGGAGATCAGACAGAGAATGGTCGGTTCAGGCAGGGGTCGGCAACGGAGATCAGACAGAGAATAATTCAAAAGACAAACTGGGTACAAGGCGCTATCACAGGCACTGAGTAAATGACGGAGTGAAGCTTTATAGGAACCAGAATGATTGGGGATAGGGAAGTGAGTGTGTGATTGGTGCAACTCAGAACTTCACACACATTGGTCCAGATAACACAAAGGGCGTATAGCCTAAAACCCTTTATTGGGCCCATTGGCCCCAACCAGAACTAGGGGCGTACCCCTCCATACTTCGGGCTCATTGGCCCCTTAGCTGAGCCTCCGGCGGGCGGAGGGTATACAAATCACGTGCTCGCGCAGGAGCAGAGGGAGGAGGGCGGCCGTGCTCGGCGCCGCACGAGCCGCCGCCGCTCGCCGCCGCCGCCGTCGAGCAGGAACTGCTACGGCCGGCCGCCCGGAGACGGCGCTGAAATGGGACCCAGGTAAGTGAGTTCTGACAGAAGCCCTTCCAGCCCAAGCTGCCCCAATGGAGCGCTTACAGAGGTCAGGTCCCATGGATTTGGTCTGTATGGATTTTCTCTGCATTGAAAATGACTCAAGAGGAATTGGAAAGTAGTGACCAACCACTTTAATCACTACTCTCAAGCTTTCCCTACTAAAGATCAAAGAGCAGTCACCGTTGCTCGAGTGCTTTGGGAGAAGTATTTCATCCGTTGTGGTCTACCCCACAGATTGCATTCAGACCAAGGCAGAGACTTTGAGAGCAAGTTAATCAAAGAACTACTCCAGCTGCTGAAGGTTTGGAAAAGTTGGACTATGCCTTTATACCCAAAGGGTGATGCTCTTCCTGAGAGATTCAACTGGACCTTGCTTGATATGCTGGGTACTCTGGAAGTCCAAGACAAGCATTCCTGGAGTTGCAAGGTTGAGGCTATGGTACATGCCTACAATAGCACAAGACACAAGAGTACAGGATCCTCACCCTACTTTCTTATGTTTGGAAGAGAGCCTAGATTGCCCATTGATATCCTCCTAGGAGTTTCAACTGATGGAGTTAGTCATCAGAACCATTATAAATATGAGGCTCGTCTTAAAGATTTGCTTGAATCAGTGCATCGCTGCGCTAAATTAAATACAGCTAAAGTAAACGCTGGAAGTAAGAGACGCTTTGATGTCCATGTGAGATATAGAGACTTGAAACCAAGTCCTTGTGCACAACCTAGGAGCATCTGAAAAACATAAACTGGCTGACCACTGGAGGAAAAGTTGCCTGGGATCCCAGCATACAAAATAAAGGGACGTGAAAGTAGGATAAAGGCCTGGCATCGAAACCACTCGTGCCTATCCCTCAAATCGATAATGAAGATGGCTCAGAAGATATTGCAGTGTGTCATGAACCTCTCAGAGAAATTCCTTTTGTAGTATGACCAGTAATGAGGCTGCAAAACAGAGACTTAGATGCGGCAAACCGAGTTAAATCGTGACACACAGTGAACAGAGCACATGCCAATCAGACTGCTATACATATATATATATATATATATACACAAATCTACTATGGTAACTATACAAGAATCCAGTTAATCACGGCTTTGCAGATTTACAGATAAACTGGAAACCCTGAAACACTCAGATTTCTGTGAAGTCAGTAAATATACATACATAGGAGTCCAAGGAAAGTACAAAGGCAGATACAGAGCAGGAACTGGAAGATTAACTCACAAGGGCTATGGCAGGAGTCCAGATTTCAAGGTACAATATTCCAGGGTTTTAAGGTACAAGATTCCAGGGCTTCAAGGTACAAGATTCCAGGGCTTCAAGGTACAAGATTCCAGGATTTCAAGGTACAGGATACCAGGGTTTCAAGGTACAGGATACCAGGGTTTCAAGGTACAGGATACCAGGGTTTCAAAGTACAGGATACCAGGGTTTCAAGGTGCAAGATTCCAGGGTTTCAAGGTGCAAGATTCTAGGGTTTCAAGGTGCAAGATTCCAGGGTTTCAAGGTGCAAGATTCCAGGGTTTCAAGGTACAAGATTCCAGGGATTCAAGGTACAGGATTCAAGAGTCCAGAGTCAGGATCCAGGTCTAGGTACAGGATTCATGGTTTCAGGGTTCTGGGTACAGAGAGAAACATCAATGCTGAACAGCTAGATGAATGGGTGGATCAGCTTATATAGCCCAGGAAGTCACACAGGTGCTGGCTAATTGTCAACACCTTTGCAAGAGAGGGCCATCTGCTGGTGAAGTGGGATATAGAAGGGAGAAAGTCTAGAGAAAGGAGCCAGCCAACAGTACTTAAACCGGACCTTCACCATGATTTAATGAAAAGCCCAAACTCTTAAAAAACGGTTCCCCAGCATCTAAAATTAATATATTTTACATTTTTAGTCACTAACTTATTATTCTTTCCCCCACTGGGCTGCAACTCTGTTCAGGAATTTAGGATACGGGCGCCGCCATCTTGACTCAGAAGCATCACACTTACTGAGGAGAGGAGAGTGGAATAAGGTACAGGGGGGCGGGTTATAGCTGGGCTTTGCTCAGACAGAGCAGAGCTGGGGTCAGGGAAAGGTCAGCAGTCCCAGAATGCAGAGCAGCACAGTCACTTCCTGTTTGCAGGCACTTCCTGTTTGCAGGCTGCCTGATAAAATGGCGGCTTCCATAAGCCGCCATCTTGGATGTTTAAAGGCTCATAACATGCAGTAGATGCAGGGAGGATGAATTTTAATGTGAGCAATCTGTATGTACAGGGTGTGGGAAACATATAAGATAGACTCTTATTCAGAGTGAAGGTCCGCTTTAACAGCTGCGGAGGAACTCCAGACCTGACACAGTGATCCACCACTTCTGACCTGCCAATGAGAGTGACCGCACTGTAGTTCCTGAAGTCACTAGCCCAACTGCTCCTGCCCCTTTTTGAATCCTAGCTCCCCAGAATTTGTGCCTCAGTCAGTGATTACACCCAGACAAGAGCCTAACCCTACAACAGAGCCAGCACCATCCCTGCCCATGACTCACAGTCCTCGTTCAGGATCTGAAAACACCAGATTACCCCAGAGGGGATTACAAAGAGGGGAACGAGTTAGACATGTGCCACCCATTTTTACCTATGATAATTTGGGACACCTCAGGTTTATCAGTCAGACACAACTGTATCATGCTTGGGTAGGTGCAGTTTCCAATATGGTCAATATGTTGCTTGTCTTTGGTACTTCTGGCATTTATTACTACTGACTCGTTTTCTTGCAACGATCCATTGTAATGGAGATAGGACTATGTTGTTTCTTGCTAATTAATTCTGACTTTAAACTTGTTTTCTCTTTGACGGGACGTATTTGACGGGACTACCCCGCTAACCTGTTGGTAAGAATGAGAAGCTGAGCCTTCGCTGAGTGGAAGAGTGTGTTAAATGTTTGCTGTGCCAGTGCTCTTGGCAATAGATCAAGTTGCCTAGGCAAAACAATACATTTAGAGCGGAACATTTAGAGGAACTACTGCTTCCAGCAACCATTTACCTTAGTCATTTACTGACATAGTCAAGTATAACAGTAATAGGAACGTTATGTAACAAAGGTTAACATGCAACGCACCATACACAGTATAACAACTCAATAATTTGCCCTGATGGGGCTTTAGTTAGTTTGTGCACATATACCCGGGTATTTATATGTAGGCAATAGCTAAATACCTTCATAACATAACACCCGCTGACATCCCCCTTTCATTTAAGGGGGGAAAAATACCATTTTGTGAAATACTCACCTGTAAAATGGGTATTATAAGTATGTCACACACCCCGCTTCAAGATATCCATAACATGTGGGTAATACCGACCTGAAGAGGGCGTTCTGCAGAGATGATAGTAAAAAGAAAGCCCCTCCCGGATCCATAAATACCTGGGACCTCCCACTCATTACCCAGTATATAAAAGCAGTAAGGTAAGGGACCAGGAAGAGGCAAATATAGACCAAAGCAACGCAAAGTTCACAGTATAAAGGATCCAGAATACAAGAAGGGCGGGTGAAGCGGGGTGTGTGACATACTTATAATACCCATTTTACAGGTGAGTATTTCACAAAATGGTATAATTCTAAGTATGTCACACACCCCGCTTCAAAATATCCATAACATGTGGGACATCCAATAGCAGTGTCCATAAAAGGGCGGGGATCCAAAACAAGGCAACAAGGCACAACTTAAACCACAACAGCTTGCAGAACTTTGCGGCCAAAAACAGCATCCGCTGAGGCCCGAACATCAACCTTGTAAAACTTGGGAAAAAGTGTGAACAGAGGACCAAGTAGCGGCCTTACAAACTTGCTCAACCGAGGCCTGGTGCTGAAAAGCCCAGGACGCTCCAACCGCACGAGTAGAATGAGCAGTAACACGAAAAGGGGGACTCCTCCCCTTGGCAGAATAGGCCCCAATGATGGCCTGACGAATCCATTTACTAATGGAAGATTTGGCAGGAGCCAAACCTTTCCTAGGCCCAAAGGGCACCACAAAAAAAGCATCAGTCTTACGAAAGGAAGACGTAACCACCAGATAATATTTCACAACGCGAACTACATCCAAGGAATGCAGCGCCCTTTCCTTGTCGTTGCTAGGATTAGGACATAGAGAAGGCAGAACAATGTCCTGATTCAGATGAAAAGCAGAGACCACCTTAGGAAGAAAATCCGGCTTGAAACGAAAGACCACCTTGTCCTGATGCCTTTCGAAGTACGGAGCTTTAATGGACAAAGCTGCCAACTCAGAAACACGCCTAACAGAAGTGATAGCCACTAAAAAGGCCACCTTTTGGGTAAGTGAAGACAAAGCAATCTCATTCAAGGGCTCAAACGGGGGACCCTGAAGAGCAGAAAGAACCAGGTTCAAATCCCAAACTGGAACAAAGGGCTTCCTAGGAGGCCGAAAATGCGTAACCCCTTGGAAAAAAGTCTTGACCAAGGGATGAAGTGCGAAGGACCTTTGAAAGAACACCGCCAGAGCAGAAACATGCCCCTTCAAGGTACTAAGCTGGAGCCCCAGATCCAGACCATGTTGAAGAAACTCCAGGATCCTGGAAATGGAAAACTCCCGACAAGGGAAGGACCTACCTTCACACCAGTCAATATAGGACCTCCAGGTCCTATAGTAAACAGTAGAGGAAGACCGCTTCCTGGCACTAATAAGAGTCTGAATCACCGCATCAGAAAGACCTTCCTCCTTCAAGATGGAGGTTTCAGCAGCCACGTCGTCAAAGCCAGCGATGGTAAATTGGGATAGCGTAGCCGACCCTGGGTGAGCAGGTCCGGCAGTAGAGGCAGAACGAACTGATCCTCTGCCAGTCTTACCAGGTCTGCGAACCAAACCTGCCTTGGCCACCTTGGTGCCACCAGAATCGCCGACGCGCCGTCCAGGGCCAGCTTGCGCACCACTCTGGCTACCATTGGAAACGGAGGGAACAGGTAAAGAAACCCCAGATCCCTCCAGTTCAGAGACATGGCATCCACTGCCAGAGCCAGTGGATCCTGCGAAAGAGACACAAATACCGGAAGTTTGTGATTGTGACGAGAGGCAAAGAGGTCCACCGCCGGGAACCCCCACCTGAGGCAAATCGAACGAAACACCTGGGGACTGAGAGACCACTCCCCCTGGCGAGAGGAAGACCTGCTCAGAGAGTCCGCCTCCGTGTTCTCCACTCCCGGAATGTAGACTGCTGAGATACACGGGACGTGGTTCTCCGCCCAGTCCAGAATCAAAGATACTTCCCTGAGGGCACTCCTGCTGCGAGTCCCTCCCTGGTGATTGATGTAAGCAACCGCCGTCCGGTTGTCCGACCGGACCTGAACTGGCAGGCCCTGCAACTGATGAGTCAAGCGAAACAGAACCAACCTGATGGCTCTCAACTCCAGAACATTGATGGGCTCGTGAGCCTCCTGCGGACCCCACAGACCCTGAAACTGGAGGTCCTTCCAAACAACCCCCCAACCTGACAGACTGGCATCCGTGGTGACTGTTTCCCAACACGGCGCCAGAAAAGATCTGCCCTTCAACAGATTGACAGACCCCAGCCACCATTGCAGGGATCGACGAACTCGGGGGGTCATCAGGAAGGACTGATCCAACGATAGCGGAGACTTGTCCCAAACCTTCAACAGATGAAGCTGGAGTGTCCTTGTGTGAAACTGCGCAAAGGGAACTGCCTCGAATGAGGCCACCATTAACCCCACCAGCCTCATCCCTAGCCGGATGGCCGGACGAGGGTCCGACAAGAGAAGCCGAACCAACTCCTGAATCAAAAGAACCTTGGCCTGGGGCAGAAACACCCTGGCCTGCGAAGTGTCCAGAGACATTCCCAGAAAGGTCACTACCCTGGACGGAGAAAGAGAAGACTTGGGGTGGTTGATCACCCAACCGAACCTCTCCAGAGTGGACACCACCACTCTGGTGTCCAACTCCGCTTGGTTGAAGGAAGAGGCCATAATCAGAAGATCGTCCAAATAGGGCACAATGCGGATACCCTGAACCCTGAGCAGAGCCATCACCCCCGCCAGCACCTTGGTGAACACCCGAGGAGCCGAGGTGAGACCGAAAGGGAGTGTCACAAACTGAAAATGCCGATCCTCCACCACGAACCTGAGAAACCTCTGGTGTGCTGGAAAAATCGGAACGTGTAGGTAAGCGTCCTTGATGTCTATGGACGTCAGAAAGTCTCCCTGACGAAGAGAGTGGATAGCCGAACGCAGCGTTTCCATGCGGAATTTCCGCGGCCGGATGAACCTGTTGAGAAACTTCAGATCCAAGATGGGTCGGACCGATCCAGCCTTCTTGGGTACCGTGAACAGATTGGAATAAAAACCCCTGCCCTGGTCTGAGGGGGGCACTGGGCAAATGACAGCCATGTCCAGAAGACTCTCTACTGCCACCAGGAGCCCCTGCGCCGCCAGAGGTTCCGAAGGCATCCCAGATTTTTCAGGTCTCGAAGGGGGGCGGAGCTCGAACTCCAGCTTGTAACCGGAAGACACCACTTCCCGGATCCATCTGTCCGAGACCTTCTGATCCCAGATCTGGGAGAAGTGTCGCAGCCGTCCCCCCACCCGCATGGGTGAGGGCGCCCCCTCATTGCTGAGCTGGCTTAGCAGCCGGTTTGGGCTTAGAGCCCCAACTGTATCCTGGACGGGCACGTCCTCTGCCCCTGTTCCTGGAATCTCCTCTGGAAGAGGGGAAGGAAAATCCCCTGCCAGATCTGGCCCCACGAAAGGAGGGGGTAAAGGAAGGCGCCCCCCCGAAAGGGACGGCGTTGTTTCTTGCGTTGAGGTAACCTACCACCCTTGGTGACAGAGTCCAATTTTTCTCCAAAGAGCCGTAATCCAACAAAAGGTAGAGCCGTCAGTGACTTTTTGGACATAAAATCGGCCGCCCACTGGCGCAACCACACCGACCGCCGAATAGTCACCAGCAGAGCCGATGTCCTACCACACATCATCAAAGTGTCATCCAAGGCGGTTAATACAAAAGACAAAAACAACTCACACCGTTTAAGGCCAAGGAACTCGTCACTACCAGGACGAAGCCCGGAAGAAGTCAACAGATCCCTGACCACGGACCTGGCGGCCACCACCATTAGCGCCGAAGCGCAAACGGGCCGCATGGCTGACCCAACGCTAGCAAAACCATGACAAGCCATCTGGTCAATGCGTTTATCCTCTCCATCTTTGAGGGTGGAACAATCAGGATTATTTAAAACAGAGGTGTTGGACAACCCCAAAACCGGTGCATCCACCTCGGGGGGGGATGCCCAGCGCTTAACCGTATCCGAAGGGAAGGGATATTTCTTATCCCACCCCTGAGGAATGCCAGGGAGCCGAGCCGGCCTATCCCATTCCTTAGCAATAATTTTGTCAAAGTGTCTTTGAGTAGGAAATTCCAAGCGCGGCCTGGATTCCTCAAAAAACTCACCCTTCTGCTGTGGAGCCTCCTCAGGAGGGGAAATAGCCAGAACCTCAAACATCTGAGCCAGAGTGTTAGGAGTATCCGAGGATCTCCCCAAGTCCCCCAGCTCAGCATCAGCGCCAACAAACTGCTCATCGTCTGAATTATCAGAATCCTCATAAACCTCCCCTTCCTCTAGCGGGGAATAATCAGACCAATCCAGATTATTAACATCATCAAGGTCATCCACCGGCGGAGCCGGCGACAAATGCTTTCTCTTAGCCGGAGTCTTACGGGCGACCGAACTGGAGAGAATCTTCTCAAGGTTGGCCAATCTGGCGCACATCTCAGATTGCAGCTCCCTGCCCATGACAACTTCACACGGGGTGCGTATCAAGGTGGGAGGAGGAGATGAAGCGACCGGCGGTGCTGACCCAGACGCCTGGGGTTTGGACTGCCGCGTAATAGTTTGCTGTGCACAAGGTATACACAGAAGTACATAGTCCCCAGTAATGGATACCCCACACAACATACACTTCCGGGGTTGCCCCGAAGGGGTCCCGAGCCCAGTATCCGGGGATGCCTCCATAAGGTGAACTTTAAGTAGTCGCTATGACCAAGGGAATTACGCCAATAAGCAACCCGGGATGCCCCTTTAATGTCCCGAGTGGGAGGATTTGTGAACAGTAAATTTAAACCCAGGGACCTAGGACCGGGAGAAACCCCCTAAATACCACTGAAGATCCACCTGAAAGACACAAATAACCCCAATAAATGCCAAATAAGGACTAAAGAATAAAATGATGAATGAATAGGGGCCCACAGGGCCACTCACAGTGCCGTCGGTAGCGGGAGTAGTGGCGACCTGACACCGTCCATGAGGGGAGAAGGCAGGCCGAGAATGGGGCGTGGTCAGCGCGAAATGCTCTGTTCCGCACCCATCCTGACATCCTAGCTAGGAGCGACAAGCTCCGCAGCGGCGACTGTAGTAGAGGGAGCGGGCCGCGGCGACGCGCCGAAAGCCCGCCCCCGACGTAGACGCGTGAGGGGAGAAGCTCCCCTCCGTTCTGTCCCCCAGAGACCGGCGCCGCTGAAGTCCCGCGGCGCCGGTTAAGAGTGACAACGAGCATCGTGTGCGGGCCGCAGAGTCCTGCGGAGCACCCGCCCCGCTCCCCGCTCACAGACCTGCTGGAAGCGCATAGCCTAAGGGGGGCGGGCCGCGGCAGCGCGCCGAAAGGCCGGCCCCGCCCCCAACTGAAGCGCGTGAGGGAAAAACTCCCCTCACAATATCTGAAGTAAAAACCGGCGCCCCGGCGGCAATGGCGGCCGCGGCGCCGCAAAGAGAGAACCACAAGTAAAAACACTACACATAAAATAAAGTTACTTACACCTAGCTAAGGGAGTGACCCCCAACCCTCACTGTGGTAGAAGGGTAACTGTGGAGGGGCCACCCAGGGATAAGTGCCAGGGGACGGGGCATCCCAAACCGGGTTCACCTACCCGGTGTAACCGCCTACCCTCTTATGTAGGGTCTCACGGTGGAGCTCTGCTCCTAAGCACCAGAGGTGCTAATATACCCTCACCCGGACCAGCAGCCAAGACTGTGGAGGCATGTATCTAAGGGGTCATTCAAGAGAAAAAGGGGTCCGAGCGGAAATAAATAAATAAGGGGCCGGGAGTTATCCCGGCTACCTGAAATCCCCCTGTGCAAGGAGGAGACATCATCTTCTAACTTGCTCGCCGTCTACAGAGATGGAAAACTGGGTAATGAGTGGGAGGTCCCAGGTATTTATGGATCCGGGAGGGGCTTTCTTTTTACTATCATCTCTGCAGAACGCCCTCTTCAGGTCGGTATTACCCACATGTTATGGATATCTTGAAGCGGGGTGTGTGACATACTTAGAATAAGTGCGTCTTCTATGGTAAAAATTATGGTAGCTCCATGGATAAAGTTCTTCTTCTGAAAGTGTACTGATGAAGCTGAAACCTGTCCTTCGAGAGTACTTACAGGCAGACCCACCCAAGACCACAATTTGTCTAGATAACAGTGGAGGCACTTGAGATCCGCCTGAAGGAGTCATCCTTCTTAGGTATGACAAGGAGACTGGAGTAAAAACCCAAGCATAGCACTAATACAAATCATGAACAGCAGACCATGTATCCATCGGCGACCAATCACGAGGCAGGATTTCTGCAGGGGATTGTGGTGCAAGTCAGTAAGACTGGGGATTGCGCTGGGGGGGGCGAGGCACAAGTATATAAGGGGACCATGCATAGAGACAGTCAAATTGTGCTCCAACACCCATTTTTTGGGTGTTGGAGCACAACACCCAAAAAATGGGTGTTGGAGCCCTACTATGTGAAACCCCCCAGATCTCCCCCATCAACTTACCGTGGTCCTACGGTGCATGTGCGGCTGCTCGTCCAATCAGCACGCTCGGAGCCGCTGAGCTATGCACGTCTAAACGTCTTAGCTCAGCGGCTCTGAGCACGCTGGCGGCCGCATCTCACGCTTCCCTCTAACAGGAAGCGCGCCCGCGCCAGCCATTCACACAGTGTGGGGGAATCTTATAGATTCCGGGGCTGATCCAGCTGGGTTTTGGTCTACTTTAAAGTACCTCTGTCATCAAATCTGACCCTCTGAAACAAACAGAACATAAATATAAACACTAAAGCAATATTTCAGTTTTTATTTATAAATGAAGCATCTTACTGCCTTCCTAAATGTTCCTGGTTACAGACTCACTTTAATGCAGAACAAATTTAACTTGCGCTCCCACCCTAGCCTATCTGAATGGTTGGGACGGAAGTGCTGTGTTTTCCGCATCGCGCGCGCTCCCGTCTGTCTATTCAGTTAGTGGCACAAGATCGGGGAGAATGTGCGGCACAGCCCGACTTCATCACTGGATTCTGGGTGCTGGTAACTTTATTTCCTTTTTTTATTTCTCAGACTTGCTTTACTGTTAACAGAGAGCGGCAGGGTGGGGGGATGTAAAAATTGGTAAACATGGCTGGAGTGGCCCTTTAACAAAGGACAAAAAATGACATTGATTTTACAGTAACTCTTTCTGCCTTTATCCAAAACTACAAGCAGGTCCGGCTCCAGGCTCACCCCCTTTTTCTGGTCACATTATGTGCTGGCAGGCTGGAGACGCTTCTAACCTGCAGCATCTCTCACCCCCTTTTTCTGGTCACACTATGTGCTGGCAGGCTGGAGATACTCTTAGCCTGCAGCATCTCTCACCCCCTTTTTCTGGTCACACTATGTGCTGGCAGGCTGGAGACACACCTAACCAGCGGGATCTCTCATCCCCTTTTTCTGGTCACACTATGTGCTGGCAGGCTGGAGATGCTCTTAGTCTGCAGCATCTCTCACCCCCTTTTTCTGGTCACACTATGTGCTGGCAGTAATAACTAGAGGCACAACAATACACTTCTTTTTTTTTACTATGATCTATGTAAAGCACACAGTGTGCTTACATCACATCACTGTTGCCACACCCACTGTTTCCCCCCATTTTTCTCTGTATCTCCAATGCTCTAATACTTTTACTAATAACTTAGGAACTACAGGGTAATTTTGAAAACTAATTGAAGTTTAGGACAGGGCAACGTGTAGCCAGAGACAACGGGAAACAAGAGGAAAACTTACCCCAGATTGAACAGAAGGTAAGTGTGAATGACAGACAAAGAGCCAAGATAAACTTCCGATGACATACAAAGTAAACTCCGAGGTCAAGTTACATCAGTTTCGAATTGTACCATCCACTGCTTTTGAGCAGTGGGCTCAAACGAGAGAGGCTGAGGAGGACCAGAGTTAAAGCGGACCAAAACCCACCGAAGTTGTGAAACATCTGGCCAAAGCCCCTGCCGATATTCCCTTGGGGTGTAGAACTTGAAATGGATATTTTCGCTTTTCGAATTGTCCTGGAACACTGTTTTTCTTTCTGTCCATGTTCTATACTGCAATATTAAGAGCAGCCATACACCTACCCCGGTGGTACGCGGCAGTGTTTCGGGGGAAAACTTCCGGGGGGTGTCTGACTGGTCTGGTATTTTATTTTACAAGTAAAACCTAATCCCTTCTTGCTTTAGAAGTGCCACGAGACCTATAACCTACTTATTTGGGTACTATTTATATTTAATCACCCCCTTCGGGTTACTTGTTTGGAACTTCTTATCGCTAGGGGGTACTTTGCGTAAAAAGGTCGAGAACCCCTGTTCTAGTGTACTGACGAATAGTTTGTCCAAAATAATGACTGTTGCACCACACTGCCACGCTCTGGAGGAATGCAGAACTGCACTGCATTGTGTAACCTCTTTTACATGCATTGTTACTCAACCTGTCCTTGCTTCATCTCCATTGAATGGATACTAATGAATACTCATTAGAAATGATCGTTAAACGTTTAGCCTTAAAGACCAGGCACAACAGGGAAGATCTATCAAGATTAGTGCAAGATAAACAGGAGCAGTTTCCCAGCCAATCAGGTGTTAGATTATAACGTGCAACCAGAAAGGGATATTAGCAGATATGAATGGCTTCATCTATCCTGTGCAAATACAGTTATATAGTTTGCATGTTCTGGAGACATACTAGAGATCAGTGCTTATATAAAATTATAAATGCAAAACCACCATGGTGAAGCACCAAAAGAAACAAAGATCATTTAGACTGACTACTAACGATAGCTTTAGGTCTGGGTTCATTTGGAAATACCAGGTATATTGATGTGTCCTCACCCTCCTTTACAGCCGTGATGTGCCCTTACCCTCCTTTACAGCCGTGATGTGTCCTCCTCACCCTTACATCCTTGATGTGTCCTTCCCTCCTTTACAGCCGCGATGTGTCCTCCCCTCCTTTACAGCCGCGATGTGTCCTCCCCCTCCTTTACAGCCGCGATGTGTCCTCCCCCTCCTTTACAGGCGCGATGTGTCCTCCCCCTCCTTTACAGGCGCGATGTGTCCTCCCCCTCCTTTACAGGCGCGATGTGTCCTCCCCCTCCTTTACAGGCGCGATGTGTCCTCCCCCTCCTTTACAGGCGCGATGTGTCCTCCCCCTCCTTTACAGGCGCGATGTGTCCTCCCCCTCCTTTACAGGCGCGATGTTTCCTCCCCCTCCTTTACATTCTTGACATGTCCTCACACTCTTTGACAGCCATGATGTGTCCTCACCCTTCCTCACATCCTTGGACATGAGCCTTGTGCCCGAATATGAGGGGGCAGGGCAGCCGGTTGGGGTGGACCCGGACGTGCAAGGTGCGCCAGGTGGCCTTTTAAATGGGGAGCATGAGCAGGTGGTATACGCTCACAGCTTCTTTGTGACAGGGGCAGGACAGCGTGCCAGCGCACAGCGCTCAACTGATGGGCACCTGTCCATCATGCCCCCCCCGCACCGACTTTATCACTTAACTTATGAATTGAAGGTGAGGACTTAAAGTGGAACAAAACCCACCCTGGAGTCTATGAGACTCCAGGGCAGGCATACTCCCCCAGGGCATCCAGATTCGGGATGCCCCACTGTGTTAAACCCCCCAGGTAGTTTGTAAATACACCTCCTTTCCCAGTCCAGCGGAGCATGGGTGAGCAGTAGCCGCTATCCCTTTACCAGGGCGCGTACCCGTGCCAGAAATTTGAGAATGGCTGGTGCAGGCACGCTTCCTGTTAAAGGGTAGTGGCAGATGCGGTCGCCAGCACGCTTGGATCCCCTCGCATTAGAATCCCTGATTGGGGAGCCCTGGGGGACAAGGACCAAAATGCAGGTTAGTCATAATCCTGGATTTTGGTCCACTTTAATGTAGGGAAACCCCCCAGGTCGCGCATACACTTACCTTCTTGTCTGGTCCAACGGTGCATACATGAGCCACGGACACATCCCCGCTATCCCTCTAGTAGGGCACATGCCAGCACCAGGCATTTGTGAATGGCCAGCGCGGGCACGCTCCCTGTTAGAGGGAAGCGGGGGATGCGGTCGTCAGCGTGCTCGGAGCCGCTCACCTTAGACAAAGGCTTAAATGTGCTGACGTCAGTGGATCTGAGCGTGCTGATTGGACGAGTGACTGCACATAGGCCGTAGGACCGGGAAGAGGTGAGTTTGTTTTGGCGACCTGGGTGGTTTCAGACAGATCGCGGTGCCCTGGAGGCAAGGACCAAAACCCAGGATAGTCAAAAGGTCCACTTTAAGCTGGACCAACACCTGTTTTTTTCTTTAACAGCTAATCAAAACAAGCTTGCACCTAACCCCACGCCCCCCAGAACGCCCAATATCCTCACCTTTACTGCAAGCCAGCGGCGGGCTGGTAGGCAGTCATGGGGGCCGGGCGTGGACGGGGCGTTCCGGGTCCATGCCAGCGGCCAATTGCAGGACTCCCGGTGCTGGCTCGTAGTGATGGTGAGAATTATAGGTGTTCTGGGAGGTTATGTGTGGGGGGGGGGCTCCAGCATTCTGAATGCCCTCCCCCCCAAACTGGTTTTCATTAGCTGTCTTGCAGGACCAACACCCATTAAAGGAGAAACGGGTGTTGGTCTGGTTTAAAGTGGACCAAAACCCAGGATAGTCAAAAGTTTTGACTATATGGGTCTTGGTCCTTACCCTGGGGGCACCCCGATTGGGGGTCCCCCTCTGTGTGAAACCCCCCCAGATCGCCGCAGCAGCTCACCTTATCCTGTTCCCACAGCGCGTCTTAAGACCAGCGGCTCTGGCCGCCTCTAACAGGAAGCATGTCTGCGCCGGCCATTCACGAATGCCTGAAATGGGCACACGCACTGCTACAGGGAAGCGGAGGATGCGGCCGTCTGCTCTTAGACGCGCCGCGGGACTGGGATAAGGGGAGTTTGCTGCAGCGATCTAGCGGCGGGGCATCCCCGATCGGGGTGCCCCGGGGAAAGGACCAAAATCCAGGATAGTCAAAATCGTTTTTGAACACATATCCACTAGTAACAAAGCAAAAACACATGGAATGACATTGTTATAACACTGTGACATTAACACTTTAATACCAGACCTGTAATGACAATTCTGCATAAAAATATTAAAAATCGAAAAAGTTTTAAAAAATAACTTTTTATAGGCCAGGAGAGGTCACACAACTATTTGATAATAAAAAATAAAATAAAATAAAACCCTGTTTAAAGAGAAGGAACGTCCATTGAAATGTATGGGAGAGCGACAGGTAATACCAATGGATTCCAGAGCGCCGGCGCTATATGCTGAGCCGTCTGTGATGATGAATCGGACGCTACGTGACTGTTAGTCGCTCACCGGAATGGCTTTGATAAATGTGGTATTGCGTACAGCGCCCGGCAGTCACCGTTCTCTTCCTGGCGCTATGTCATGATGAATAAACCCCTATATGTATTTCACAGATTCCACACAGTTTCCACACACTATTGACAAAGACATAACGAAACTTGTGCAAGTCCCCCACCTTGTGGACCAACTTTGTATCACATCACTAAAGATCAATAGCCTCTAACATTTATTTGTATTTGGAATGCTGTGTAATATTCACCAATAGCGAAAATGTTGTGGTAGTTTTCTCTCTCTCTCTTTCTCTCTCTCTATATATCTCTCTCTCATATATATATATATATATATATATATATCTCTCTCTCTATATCTATCTATATATCTTATCTATATATATCTATCTCTCTCTATATATATATATATATATATATATATATATATATATATATATAATCTCTGTATCTCTCTCTCTATATATATATATATATATATATATATATATATATATATATAATGTTATATCTACATATTTATGTTTGGGGCACCAGTTAATACACTGATCATTGGATGGTATCTTTGTAATATTTTGCTTATTATTTACATAGCTGGAAATGGGTCTATTTTTGCACTGGCACTTTACGTATTTGGATATATAAAAGAAGAAGAAAATGTTTTATATATATATATATATATATATATATATATATATATATATATATTTTTTTTTTTTTTTTAAAGTGGGCCAAAACCCACCCTGGAGTCTATGAGACTCCAAGGCAGGCATACTCACCTTCTTTCCCGGTCGAACGGACACATCCTTGCTATACTTTTAGCCATTCACAAATGCCTGGCGCAGGCACGCTTCTTGTTAGAGGGTAGCAGGGGATGCGGCGGTTGGACTCACTCGGAGCCGCTCGCCTTAGACGAGCTCTTGGACTAAGGGGCTTGAGCTTCCGATGCAATATACCTTCCTGCCTGCTATCAGGGATGTTATAGTAATAAGGACCACCTCCCGAGAGGTACATTGTATCCTCCAGTGATGGCCCAGCCCTGACTCTCTACATCCCATGCATCATACACTCAAGTGCCACTAGTGCCCCTGTGGCCCACCACCGACTGGAGCCTACCTGGCAGCCATAAGGGTCTATCAACCTGGATTGGGGTGCGACAAGAAGGAAGGAAGGAAGGAAGGAAAAAAGTACAGAAACTTAGAGGCTGATTCATTACTAGCGCCAGCTATCGACAGATGAGCGTCAGTATAGCGGCGCTAGTATACGCTGTAGTAACCTCGCCGGCATTGATGAATGAGATGTATGTTGGGTGTTCTATCACCTGTACAGCGCCGCAGGGAGCGAAAGGTAGCGCCAGCTCAGTGCGACCGACTCTCAGCGACTCACACCATATTCAACAAAAAAACAGACACACACACACAGCGTCGGCGCTCAAATTTGGTTCGCTGTAGCATAGAGCGCCAGACGCTGTGTGATTAAAGTAATTTTTTGAACAAATATCCACCAGTAACAAAGCGAAAACACATGGAATGACATTGTTATAAGACTGGGACATTAACACTTTAGTGCCAGACCTGTAATAACAATTCTGCATAAAATACAAAAAAAAAAAAAAAAAAAAAACAATTCTAAAATATACAATTTCAGGCGAGGAGAGATCTAATAAAAAAAAATTGGGATCAGTAAAGGGATTAGAAGGAACATCCTTTGAAATGTATAGGAGAGCAAACGGTAGTGACTGGTCTTACCTGTCGCTCTGGAAGCTAGTGCGCCGGCGCTATATGCTGAGACGCCTGTAATGATGAATCGGAGACTACATGGTGCTGTTCCAGTCACTCAACGGAATCATAAATGTGGTATTGCGGACAGTGCCCGGCGTTCACCAGACGCTGCCTGCCGCTACGAAGCACTACCTGCCGCTAGAGCTTCATGAATGAACCCCTTAGTATTGAAGTGGAATAGAGGCAAAAGAGGAGCGAGAAGAGAGAAAGGGACGGGAGGGGTCAGGGGTAGGTATATTGAGTTAGGGGAAATGGGGGAGGGACGGAAGGGGAGTGCCCTAACCCAGTTATCCCAACCTGCCCCAACCAAGAAGCAGCCAGAGGTGTCTCAGCTGAGCATATCCTTGAATTCCTGAGAGTCCTTGAACAGCAGCCCCCCCCCGGCCACGTACCAGATACCATCCGCAGCAATCCACTCTTCCATTCTTCGTATACCCTCCAACTCCCGAAACCAGTCTCTCACTGTGGGGGGGTCCGAGTTTTCCAGTATCATGGTATGACCGCCCTCCCAGCCATCAAGAGGTGCCTCAAGATCCCCCTTTTTACTGCTGCCAAAGAGCCGGGGATCATAGAGAGGAGCACAATCTGGAGAGAATTTGCAGTTCTTTGCCATTAATTCTGTAGTAGCATTCCCACCAAATATGCTCCACGGTTTCTTGAGCTATTCCACACCTCCAACATCTGCCTGACTGAGAGTTATCCTATTTGACCACGTCTACCGGACACCTGTACCACTGGGTCAGAATTTTAGAATGTTTCTCTTCAGATTTGCATGCTACTGACAATTTATGGGTAAACGATTTTTCCCAGTCTGATCGCCCTATTGTTTGGCCGATGTCCGCCTCCCATCTTCCCATGAAGTTTTGTTTTTCATGTATTTTATTTATTTGCTTTGTGTAATAAACTTTAAATATGGGGTTTATTCATCAAGGGATAGCGCCAGGTAATGCCTCGTAGCGGCAGGCAGCGTATGGTGAACACCGGGCGCTGTACGCAAAACTGAAAGCGAATCTGGTGAGCGACTCTAACAGCGCCATGTAGCGTCCGATTCATCATTACAAGTTACCCTAGGAAGAGACCCCACAGTCTCTCCAAATACACCAGAGCAAAAACAGCACTACCCAGAAATTATACAAAAATATCCTATTTTATTATTACTCAAGGACCACATATTTACAAAAACATTTAAAACATCCTTAAAAATCAAAACCAATGACCATCAGGGGGCACTGTAGGCAGGCTCCTCTCTAATGTCTATCCAAATTCATATGCTATGCATATAAAAATCATGATTAATTACTGTGCATTTATCATATACATCAATCTAATAACAATATTTGTAAAGTGCTAGCGGCGGCGCGGCCACGAGCAGGGCAGGTCAGTATATAGGGGAGCCACTAGGACCAGGGCTGAAGACCTTTTGCCCAGAGGAAGTAACGGGTCCCCGACCGTTACGAAACGCGTTGGCTGGGGCAGGGGGACGGGCTGGCAGGCAGGCAACCTGTGATGGGTAATGTACTTATTTGAGCACACATGTGTATGTTTTGATTTATTTGCTTTTTCTGCTTTCGGCGGTCCTCATTTAGAAATTATAGGTTTCACTTTGTTAGCACTTAGCACTTTACAAATATTGTTATTAGATTGATGTATAGGATAAATGCACAGTAATCATGATTATTATATGAATAGCATATGAATTTGGATAGACATTAGAGAGGAGCCTGCCTACAGTGCTGGTCAGTGATGGTCATTGGTTTTGATTTTTAAGGATGTTTTAAATGTTTTTGTAAATATGTGGTCCTTGAGTAATAATAAAAAAGGATATTTTTGTATAATTTCTGGGTAGTGCTGTTTTTGCTCTGGTGTATTTGGAGAGACTGTGGGGTCTCTTCCTAGGGTAACTTGTATATGTACATGGCCAGTGTAGCACGCCCCATTTACTAGTTGGTGCGGCCCTATCCTTTTTTAACGATTCATCATTACAGGCGGCTCAGTGTATAGCGCCGGAGCTCTAGCTTCCTGGTATTACCTGTCGCTACCTGTCACTCTCACATACATTTCAATGGGGAGTGGCTCTTGGCATTGACATTTTTTGGGGGGACATCCCGGGGATCCGCACTAAGGTGATGTGTTTTATTGCTATTTGTTATTGTTTTTGGCACTACTGCACTTTCTTCATCTTGACACATTACCTTGTTGAATGATATAGGATTGTTATTTGCACTTTATATATCTTTGCACAATTCCCTGCACACTTTGCATTTTTGCACTTTATTGCATTAATTAATTTTTATACTGTTTATAAACTTTTTGCATTGTGGATGTTATTGGGATTTTGGTCTATTTGGGATACCCCATAAAATGGTATTGTGATATATGTTTTTTAATTGTATGTCTTTATGTGATTTTTAATGGGTAGTACATAATAAATAAATATGAATTCTTGAAATGTTGTTGAATGTACTAGTTACTGTGGAGGAGGTGCTGTGATTTGATACTATTTGGGTGATTGCTGGACTCACCATTAAATATTATTTGGCTCACATACATTTCAATGGACGTTCCTTTTATTGTGTTTAAACAGGGTTTTTTTTAATTTTTTTATTTTTATTTTTCTCTCAAATAATTGTGTGACCTCTCCTGGCCTAGAAAAAGTCTTTTGACATTTTTGTTTTTTATGTAGAATTGTCATTACAGGTCTGGCACTGTGTTAATGTCACAATGTTATAACAATGTCATTCCATGTGTTTTCGCTTTGTTACTGGTGGATATGTGTTCAAAAACAGACTTTAATAACACAGCATCTGGTGATCTATGCTACAGCGCCCAGCTTTAGAGAGCCGACGCTGTGTGTGTAGTTTTTTGATAAATACGGTGTGGAGCACTGAGTGCTGGACGCACTGAGCTGGTGCTACCTTTCGCTCTCTGCAGCGTCGTACTGTTGTTACAGCGCCCAACATACATCACATTCATCAATGCAGGCCAGGTTACTAGAGCGACTGAGACACTCTTACAGCGCCCGATACCCGCACATGAGCATCTACTAGCGGTCACTCTAAGCGCCGCTACACAGATGCTCATCTGCCGACACCTGGCGTTAGTAGTGAATAAGCCTCCACGTTAATTGTTTCTGGGTGTGCGATTCCTGTAGCAGGGAACTAGGTTCTTAGTTAGTTTTTGGGAGTGTATTGGGCTCAGGTGGTTAGCAAAACAACAATGCCCTCCCGGGCCAGGTAGGGCTCCGAAACTGTGTCCATAAAGAGTGAGAACGAAGAAGAGAAGGGATAGAGTGAGAATGAAAGAGAGGACAGAGGAGTGGCTGGGCTTTCTGGCAGCCGGGGCAAAGATTAGAAATGGCACCTCCACAAACCCCACGATCACTGTACCAGTACTAATGAAGGAATTTGAAGTCTTTGGAAGGTTGTCCTTTTTTAAAATCAACTTTGAAAAATCCGAGGCTCTGAACGTGTCGCTTCCAGGGGGCGTGGTCAGGAACTTTCAATGGACATTTTCATTTAAGTGGTCTAGGACCTCGATAACGTATCTAGGCACTCAGCTGCCGAACCGGTTGTCGAAGATCCTGGAGTTGAACTTCCTGCCCTTGTGCCAGAGGATAAATGCTGATCTGGGTAGATGGGACTCCCCTACTTTCTCATGGATGGTCAGGGTAAATAAAATCAAAATGTCGATTCTACCAAAGCTCCTGTTCCTATTTCAGGCACTCCCGATTAACATCCCTACATACTTCTTCAAGGCACTAGATAAGATCCTGACGTTTTGCAGAAAAAAAGACCTAGGCTCAGATGGCAGTTATTGTGAAAGCCCAAACATATGGGAGGCATGGCGTTGCCAGATGTCCGGTCTTACTGGCTGGCTTCCCACCTACAAAGAATATGCGAGTGGCACACATGCAAGAATATGAAAAGGTAGGTCCAACTGGAACATGCCTTGGCTCAGGCCCCCCTAGATACTACAGTCTGGAACAGGGAAACATACGGGCCGGGGATGAGTTCTCACCTAACGGTGGAGGCCTTCCGCTATCATAGGAAGCACTCAGAAATTTCTCCCTGGCCCTCTCCCATGATTGCACTAATGGACAATCCTCCACTCCTGGACTGCTCTAGGACAGCCCACGGGGTGGGGACGGGTGTGCCAGCTGAGGGGTAGCAACCTGATAACAGGAAGGGGATGGGTCCCCATAAGGGAATTAAGGACCAAACTAGAGAACAGTGACCTTGACCCCTGGACACTTCTTCGATTCCAGTCAATTTTGTCTCGGATGGGTTACCGGAAGGAAAATATCAGGGGGCATACAGAGTTTGAAAGGATTTGTCTAGAGGGGCAACCATACCCCCACCTGATCTCTAAACTAGATTCACTCCTCATAGGTGAACAGGGGATCCCCCCAACATTCTGGAGAGATTGGGAGACTGACTTGGGTAGAACAATAGGCGAAAAGGAGAGGAATAAAATAGTGACTCTGGCTCACAAGTCCTCGGTAGCCACGAGGATTCAAGAGGTCAACTACAAACTGTTGACGCGCTGGTACTACACCCCTGATAGGCTGGGTAAGATGTTTGGCCAAGCTGATTCAAGCTGCTGGAGATGTGGGGATAGGCGAGGGACACTGTTTCACATTCTCTGGACATGCCCCAGGATCCAGGAATACTGGGGAGCGGTCCTGCCCGTTGTTTCACAGCTTACGGGAGACCCGGCCCAGATTCTGCTCCACTCCCCAAAGGTCCCGACAGGAAAATACAAAATAAAGTTTCTGGTCCACTTGCTGAACGCGGCTAAGTAGACAATACCTAGGTTTTGGAAGCAAAAAAAAGCTCCCTCCGTAAGGGATTGGGCAAGGGAGATCATGAGTGTCAGGGAAATGGAGGACCTAACATTATCATTACTACCTGGTTGCCCTGGCTAATCTATGAGGAATCGGCAGAATTTAGGAGCCTGCTTGAGCAGAAGGCCTGGGGTCGGCTCCGCGCCACTAGCCCGCCCCAACCATCATAGTTTGAGTGGAATTCGGTGCAACTTCCGTGCTGCCAATTGAGGGCGCGCCGAGGTGTACGTCAGCTCAGGTACTACGTCCTACACGCCATATACCCTACCCCCCCTCCACCCCCCCCATTTCCCAACCCATACCCATAATGTATACCCCCCCTCTCTTGGGTTGGAAATTTGGACACACATGGTGCTGAAAGCACTGCCCCTCCAGTTAGGCAGTGTGGAAACAAACATCTGCTCGAGGAGAGGCGGGCATTGCTCACTCCGGGTGGATCCGAACAGTATGACATCTATCGCTGGAGATCAGGAACTAATCATATAGGAGCCTCGCACTCCCGTTTGGGAGCTGTAGTAGCGATCTCTCCACTATACAAAGTGTAACGATGGCAGAAACTGGTCCACAGTGATAACGATACTCGCGCCTTTGCAAATAGTGTTCCCGATTTCCTTCCCCACACCCCTCTTATCCTGTATTGCATGTATAAATGTATGTAATGTTTAAAAATGCAAAATCTTTAAATTAAGAGCATTAAAAAAAAAAGAAATGGCACCCCCGACCTGTGCTCAGGCCCCTCTGACCTACTGCACATGGGGCATGTGCCCCCCCTGGAGAGGAGAAGGAAGAGAGAAAGGGAACCAAGAAAAGGGAGGGGGACCCCCGTTCTGCCATGGGGTAACCACAGAGACCTCAAGCTACCTGGTTGGGTAGTCAGATGGGCATGTTGCAACCAGGGGTCCCAGATTTTTAGAAATTTGTGGTGTGAGTCCTGTAGTATTGCATCTAGTTTTTCATTCACCATAAGACTCAGAAGTCAAAGAAGTTAATGGAGTATTTCTTCCTAGCTGCTGCTATTGATTGTCGGGCAGCTAATATAACGAAGGCATCAAGTATTTGTTGGCTTTTAGGCAGTACGGCTATTCTTTGAAATAAAAGGACTGTCCAAGGGACTCTAGCAATATTGTGGCCAAATAAGGTAAAGAAAAGAAAAGTCACTCAAGACCAAAAGCAGGGGTGTAGCTAGGGGGAGCAAGGGGGGCACTTTTCCCGGGTGCAGCAGGTCAGGGGGCCCCCCTTTGGTGCCCCCTGATCTGCTGCACCCGGGGCAAGTGCCCCCGGGGCGCTAATTTGAATCTTTGCCCTGGGTGCCAGCTACATCCAAAAACGAAGCACCCGTGGACAGGACCATTGGTCCCTCTGCACCATTAACCATATTCTTTCATTTATTATTATTATTTATTTATTATTCTTTCATTTAATATTAGAACTCCCATCTTTCTATTTTTCAACATGGCCCAAATCCATTATATATATATATATATATATATATATATATATATAGCCAATCTAAATGTTTTCTGGGCCTCATAAACCTTTAAAATAACAATGATACCGTGGGCGACCTGTGGCTACCGGTCTCTGCTGAGTATCAGGTCAATAGTTGCAAATATTTTTTTTTAAGCCACAGATGGTCACAAAAACATAAAGATGGTACCGACCTACTATTTATATTCTAATTACCACGCCAACCCACAGCCCACCCTCTGCAGCCTAGTAAAAGCAAAATACAGTACATACAGTGGCATACTCATTCAAGGTATAATTCAGGACACAGCAATTTTAGAACAAGCCAACAAAGAGGCAGATTCACTATTAGCGCCAGGCATTGCCAGATGAGCATCTGTATAGCGGCGCTTAGAGCAACCACTACTAGAAGCTGTAAGCCGGTATTGGGCGCTGTAGCCTAGCCTTGCGGTCGCTGTAGTAATCTGGCCCACAATGATGAATGTTATGTGTGTTGGGCGCTCTAACAACAGTATAGTGCTGCAGCACCAGCTCAGTGCATCCGGCTCTCGGCACTCCACACAATGGCCCTTATTTATGAAGGAATAGCGACAGGTAGCGACTGGTGAGCGACCGGTAATGACAGGCACCGCCACGAGAACGCCGGCTCCCCACCACAATCACACATTTATCAATCCAATCCTGCTTAGCGACTGAGATAGCGCCAGATAGCGACTCATTCATCATTATTCCAGCCTCAGCCCACAGCGCCAGCGTCCGACCTTGAACAGCGACAGGTATGACCTCTCGCTACCTGGCGCTCTCCAATGCATTTCAATGGAACAATCTTTAAATATTCATAATTAATTGTTATTAATGTTTTGTTTTGTTTTTTTAATGTGAATGTGACCACTTCTGTCATGTTAGATAATTTTTTAAGGTAAAAAAAAAAAAGGTCTGATATTATTGTATTCATATTACTAAATTCTTTTACATTTTTTTTGGTTTGAAAAAATATGGTGGTTTGGGGGTTAAAAAACTACTTTTAACACATCGCCGCCAGCGCTCTGGGGTTTAAACATGCATTTCACAGCGCAAGAATTTTTTGAGCGTGATTCTTTGATGAATATGGTGGGAGCCGGTCGCTATGACCAATCGCTATCATGCGCACCCATACATCGCAGAACCTGTCAAATAGCGACTCGTCACCCTGTATTCAACATTACTGCACACCGACTCAGTCGCTATCAACAACCGAACAATGGCCAAGCACAGCGACTACTAGCGGGCGCTGTGAAAATACTGCTACAGTCGCTCAACTGTCGCTACCTGCCGCTATTAATGAATCGGCCTCCCCGTTTATTAGAAAAGGACACACACACAGCGTCGGCGCTCTAAAGCTGTCTGTTTTTGAAAACATATCCACCAGCAACAAAGCGAAAACACATGGAATGACATTGTTATAACACTGTGACATTAACACTTTAGTGCCAGACCTGTAATGACAATCCTGCATAGAAATATAAAAAGCCCAAAAAGTTTTTAAAAGTGTTTGCAGCCAGGAGAGGTCACACAATCATTGGAGCAAAAAAAAACAAAAAAATTAAATGGCCAAACACGCTGTTTATACACATTTAATGAAACCCATTGAAATGTATGGTGCCATTAGAGGCGTTCACCAGATTTGCTTTCTTAAAATGGAACAAAACCCAGGATTTTGACTATCCTGGGTTTCGGTCCACTCCCCGGGGCACCCCGATCGGGGGTGCTTTGCTATCTGAAACCCCCCAGATCACCTGCATCAACACACCTCACCGTGGTCCTATGGCGCATGCGCGGCCGCTCATTCAATGAGCGCGCTCGGAGCCGATGAGATATGCATGTCTGAGCGACGTCTTAGCTCAGCGGCTCCAAGCGCGTTGGCGGCCGCATCCTCACTGTCCCTCTTGCAGGGCGCCTGCCCACACCAGCCATTTGTGAGTGGCTGGCGCGGGCGCGCTCCCTGTTAGAGGAAAGCGCGAGATGGGATCGTCAACGCGCTTGGAGCCGCTGAGTTAAGACGTTGCTCAGACATGTATAGCTCAGCGGCTCCGAGCGCGCTCACTGGACGAGCGCCCGCGCATGCGCCATAGGACTGGGATTAAGGTAAGTGTAGCGGGCACCCTGGGGCGTTTCACACAGCGGGGCATCACAATTTAGGATGATCCACGAGGAGGGAATGGATTCCCGGGCTGATCCAGCTGGGTTTTGGTCCAATTTAAATGTGGTTTTGCCTACAGCGCCTGGCGTTCACCAGACACTGTCTGTCGCTATGAGGCGCTACCTGGCGCTATCCCTTCTTACATAACCCCCAAAAATCGTAGTCCTTTAGCATAATATAATGAAAAGCCCAAACACTTAAAAAATGATTCCCCAGCATCTAAAATGAATATATTTTAGTCACTTGCTTATTATTCTTTCCCCCCACTGGGTTGCAACTCTGTTCAGGACTCTACGGGCGCCGCCATCTTGCCTCAGAAGCATCACATACTGAGGAGAGAGAGGAGGGCAGGGGGCAAAAGTACAGGGGGTGGGTTATAGCTGTGCTTTGCACAGACAGAGCAGAGCTGGAGTCAGGAAAAGGACAGCAATCCCAGAATGCAGAGCGGCACAGTCAGGAGACACTTCCTGTCTGCAGGCAGCCTCAGACTCCGTGGGCCGCCTCTTGGATGTTTAAAGGCTCAGAAAATGCAATAGGTGTAGGTAGAATGTTTGTTAATGTGGGCAATCTGTATGTACAGGGTGTGGGAAACATACAAGATAGGCTCTTATTCAGAGTGAAAGTCCGGATTAATGTGGGCAATCTGTATGTACAGGGTGGGAGAAACATATAAGATAGGCTCTTATTCAGGGTGAAAGTCCGGATTAATGTGGGCAATCTGTATGTTCAGAGGGGGGGGGGGGATACAAGATAGGCTCTTATTCAGGGTGAAGGTCCGGATTAATGTGGACAATCTGTATGTACAGGGTGGGAGAAACATATAAGATAGGCTCTTATTCAGGGTGAAGGTCCGGATTAATGTAGGCAATCTGTATGTTCAGAGGGGGGGAGAGACATACAAGATAGGCTCTTATTCAGGGTGAAGGTCCGGATTAATGTGAGCAATCTGTATGTACAGGGTGGGGGAACATACAAGATAGGCTCTTATTCAGGGTGAAGGTCTGGATTAATGTGTGCAATCTGTATGTACAGGGTGGGGGAACATACAAGATAGGCTCTTATTCAGGGTGAAGGTCCGGATTAATGTGTGCAATCTGTATGTACAGGGTGGGAGAAACATACAAGACAGGCTCTTATTCAGGGTGAAGGTCCGGATTAATGTGAGCAATCTGTATGTACAGGGTGGGGGGAACATACAAGATAGGCTCTTATTCAGGGTGAAGGTTCGGATTAATATGGGCAATCTGTATGTACAGGGGGAAACATACAAGATAGGCTTTTATTCAGGGTGAAGGTCCGGATTAATGTGTGCATGTACAGGGGGGAAACACTGTATGAGTACCCCACCCATGCAAGCCATGTAGCCGATACAAGAAATAATGCTGGCACCAGAACGCGAACGAACGTTCTGCCGGTAAGCGAACAGTCAGGTGCTAACCCTAGCACCAGCCAGGGGCCCGCCAGAGTCCTTGGGCCCCAGGAAACTGCCTGGTTTGCCTGCTCCAAACGCCGGCCCTGTCAGGGACTCGTACTGAGAGCACCCTTCCATCATTATTCCTGTGAAAAATAAAAGGTATGGTGGCTTGGACCAGATCTGAGACCACCTTGAGGGTCAAGAGACAATAGCACCTCCCACTCTGTATCACAAAAAGAGAGAACGGACCAAAATCGGGATGCCCTGGGGACAAGAAGCTATCAACAGGACCACTCTAGGTCCACTTCAGCAGGAAAAAAAAAGACTTAAAGTGGACCCAAACCCAGTATTATCCCCGGTCGGGGATACCTCGCTGTGTGAAACCCCCCAGTTCGCTGCATCCAACTCTCTTCCTGATCCTACGGCGCATGCGCGGCCACTCGTCCAATCAGCTTGCTGATGCTGCTGACGGTCGCATCCCCCGCTACTCTCTAACAGGGAGTGTGGCCGTGATGGCCACTCACAAATGCCTGCGCGGACACGCACCCTGCTAGAGGGATAGCGGGGATGCGGCTCACACATGCCCTGTTGGACCAGGAAACAAGGTAAGTTTACGGGCGACCTGGGGGGTTTCACACAGCGGTTTTGGATTCCACAGAGGCATAGATATAGATTCCCATGCTGATTGCCATGAGTTTTGGTCCACTTTAAAGTGAGAGACTGCTTAGCCAGCCAATCACTAAGAAGTCAATCACCAACAATGAGGGACAGGGGGACATAGACTTGAAAGAGGGACAGTCCCTCCAAATCAGGGACACTTGCGCGGTATGCAGAAGCTGCACATATTGATGACGTGCAGTTAGTTCATCCTATTGGTTATATACTGTATATCAGTTAAATCCTATACACTATAAAGTCTTCTGTGACGCCGTCGTCCAATCAGAAGCCATCAGAGTAAGGCTACACTCACACTTGCACACACCTCCCAAGATTTGGAGGGACTGTCCCTCTTTTGGGTCCATGTCCTCCTGTCCCCCATTGTTCTTTTCTGTCCCTCTGAGGTGTAACATGTAGATCAGCAGAAATAAATGATTCATTTGCCTATTCAAAGTGTTTCTATTGTTGTAACTGTTACAATGCATCGCCTATCCATCCCTCAATGAGGGGGCGTGGCTTCATTTAACAATTGTCCCTCTTTCCCACCCTGAAAAGTTGGTAGCTATGCACTTCGTCGTGTTTGCAGCAGGAATTCCGGTTTGCTTTTTTTTTTCTTCGTGTCTGTGTTTTTAAAAAAAACCCTGTTCCTGGGTCCTAGGCCATACCAACATGAGAAGTGACGCACGTATCACACCACAGACATTTTTTACACTTAAACCACGCCCCCCCCCCCACACACCCTTAGGGGGAAACACCACCTATAAATGAAATAAATAATATTTATAATACAGGCAAGGCCTCCGCAAACACATTACAGAAGGGGCTGTAGTGAGAGGGGCATCCTTCCAGTCCAGCCAGTGGGGGGCATCCCTCCAATACAACCAGTAGGGGGCACACCAGCATTCCGGCCAGTGAGGGCATCTCTCATTCCAGCCAGTGAGAGGCATCCATCATTACAACCAATGAGGGGCATCCCTCCATTCCAGCCAGTAAGGGGCATCCCTCATTACAGACAGTGAGGGGCATCCCTCCATAACAACCAGTGAGGGGCATCCCTCCAATACAGCCAGTGAGGGGCATCCCTCCAATACAGCCAGTGAGGGGCATCCCTCCAATACAACCAGTAGGGGCACACCACCATTCCAGCTAGTGAGGGGCATCCCTCCAATACAACCAGTAGGGGCACACCACCATTCCAGCCAGTGAGGGCATCTCTCATTCCAGCCAGTGAGAGGCATCCATCATTACAACCAATGAGGGGCATCCCTCCATTCCAGCCAGTAAGGGGCATCCATCATTACAGACAGTGAGGGGCATCCCTCCATAACAACCGGTGAGTGGCATCCCTCCAATACAACCAGTGAGGGGCATCTATTACAGCCATTGAGGGGCATCCCTCCAATACAACCAGTGAGGGGCGTCTATTACAGCCAGTGAGGGGCATCTCTGAAATACAACCAGTGAGGGGCATCCCTCCATTACAGCCAGGGAGGGGCATCCCTCATTACAGCCAGTGAGGGGCATACTTTGTTACAGCCAGTTAGGGGAATCCCTTATTACTGCCAGTGAGGATCATCCCTCATTACAACCAGTGAGGGGCATCCCTCATTCCAGACAGGGAGGGGCATCCTTCCAATACAGCCAGTGGGGGGCATCCCTCATTGCAGCCAGTTAGAGGCATCCCTCATTACAGCCAGTGAGGGACATCCCTAATTACAGTTAGGGGAATCCCTCATTAGTCAGTGAGGAACATCCCTCATTACAGCCAGTTTGGGGCGACACAGACAACAGACACAGAGCACTCACCAATATAGGCAATCATCTCCCCTCCTGCGCGATCTCCCCCTCCAGGCTCCTTCCTAGAGTCCCACACACCTCTGGTGCAGCGGTGGGAACAGGCTCCTTCCTGGAGTCCAGCCCACCCACTGAACCACCAATGAGCTTTAAAAAAAAAAAAACAGCCTGCCTCCCGGCCGCCCACCGCCACTGGCTCTGGCTCTGGCTCTGAGTGTGCAGCCGTGCGCTCTCACTCGGGGCCGACGGAGGTGGGCGTCTGAGAGGCTGCCACAAGCTTCCGGGCCAGTAACAGGCAATGGAGATGACAGTGGAACAAGTGCATGTGCCGCGGGACCAGCTGGCCAAAATCGGGATTGTGCCAGGGAAATTGGGACGGTTGGTGGGGGGGGGGGGGTATGCTCATACAATGGCTGGCCACACATTTATTTCGCTTGCGTTGACATAGACTTCTATTGACCTCCGCCGTTACTATGTCGCGTTGAAAAGGGCGTTTACGGGCAGGCTGTTTCATTACTAGCGCCAGGTAGCGACAGATGAGCGTCTGTAGCGCGGATTTCAGAGCGACCGCTAGTAGTCGCTGTGCTCGGCCGTGGATCATTGTTTCAGAGCGCCTCAGTCGCTGTCCGGCATTGATGAACATGATATGTGAGTCGCAGTACTACGCTGAATGGGAGCGAACCATAACGCCAGCTCAGTGCCACTGACTCACACCACATTCATCAAAAAAACAGCCACAAACATCGCCGGCGCTCAAAATCATGTAATTGTAGCCCATAGCGCCAGAGGTTGTGTGATTAAAGTCTGTTTTTGAACATGTATCTACTAGTAACAAAGCGAAAACATATGGAATCACATTATTACATTGTAACATGAACATGAATTTTCTTGCCCAGCAAACGTCAAAAGTTTGTGTTTTTTTAGGGAAAAAAAAATTGGGATCAGGAAAGGGATTTAAGGATCCACCATATAAATGTATGGGAGCATTATATTATGGTATTACCACCAGCGCCCTTTAATGGAATGTTCATATAGTCAGTTTTTAATGTATTTTAACCTGTGTAGTGTTTAGATGAATTAATAAAAGTGATTGTTATCATGTAAACTGAGTGGTGCAGATTGTGTGTTGGGGTTGGGGGCTGTGTGGAAGCCTCCTTGTTGTATATATGTTGGATTCAGGTACCCAAGCCTGCACACTTCTTTGATTAATTGTTGTTGGTGCGTATTAAATGTATAACACCAAAACAAAAACAAGGAATTCCAAATAAAGTGGGCACTCCACTAGACTATATGAAAGCTATTTTATTAAAGTGGACCAACACCCAGGATTTTGACTATCCTGGGTTTTGGTCCACTTCGGTGGGGCACCCCGATCGGGGGTGCCCCGCTGTGTGAAACCCCCCAGAAAGCCCCGAAAACTCACCTCTCCCCGCTCCCACGTGACCACTGCAGCCAATCCCCGCCGGCAGAAAAAACGGGAGGCAGCGTCGGACAAGAGAGCGCGCACGCCGCCGCCTCCCGCGTGCCACTCTTACAGAGCACGCGCCCGAGCCGGCCATTCACAAACGGCCGGTGCGGGTGCGTGTCCTGCCAGAGGGACGCGCGGGAGGCGGCGGCGGGCGCCGCTGGATCGAGGAGCAGGTAGGGATTTAGGGGTTTCTGGGGGGGTTTCACACAGCGGGGCACCCCCGATCGGGGTGCCCCGCAGTCAGGGAGTTGATCGGTCCGGGAATCTTATAGATTCCCGGGCCGATCATGGGAGGGTGTTGGTCCACTTTAAAGTGGACCAACACCCAGGATTTTGACTATCCTGGGTTTAGGTCCACTTCGGTGGGGCACCCCGATCGGGGGTGCCCCGCTGTCTGAAACCCCCCCGAAAGCCCAGAAACACTCACCTCACCACGCTCCCACGTGACCGCTCCAGCCAATTACAGCGCTCAGAGCCGCTGTGGTATGCGCGTCCAAGGCCGCATTCACAAACGGCCGGCGCGGGTGCGTGCCCTGCTAGAGGGAAGCCCGAGACGCGGCCGCAGCTCGCGCTTGCGCCGATGGAACCGGGCTGAGGTAAAGTTTGTGGGCCTCCTGGGGGGTTCCTCCCCGCGGGACATCCCGATTTCGGATGCCCCGCGGGGAGGGATCTGATCGGTCCGGTAGTCTTATAGATTCCCGGACCGATCCCCCCTGGGTGTTGGTCCACTTTAAGTAACACTATTTCATCATTAAAAATACAAACAACATAGAATCACAGGACAATTAAAAACAATTTGTGACCACTGAATAAAAATATTATATTATCACAATCAAATATATACAGGTACAAAACCTAAACTTATCATACAAATCGAAATATCTAAGAATATATAATACAAAGACTCAAATACTGGCGGAAATGTATTGTAAGAATTAGAATTTAAATATAAATACAATCAATGTGCAAATTAACCTCTACTACCCCCCCTAACTAATGATTACAATACTTAAAGTGAATATAAAGCGCCAAATATATAAATAGATAATAAATATATAACAACCCCTAAAGTGCAAGGATATATAAATAAAGCCAAGTCTAATAATTAATAAGTGTAATATACCTTGTATGCTGGATCCCCCGTTTTTGTGTATATGTTTTTTAATTGTGTAATCAGTTTGGATTCATTTAATAATAAAATTATTGCAATTTTACTTTTTTGAGTGCGGCCTTTGTATGGGGTTTTTTGGGGGGGATTGATCTAGGATCCCCTTTTTACATATATTATTGTCCTGACCCCATGGGCTATAGCACCTTCAATAATTGCTTAGCTATTAAGGCAGCGCACAAGGACTAAAGTGTCTAGTGCAAAACGTGCCCACAACTAACGCTAAACAATTAACTCTGATGAATATAAGCACCCGGAGTCTGTAATATAAAAGAGTAGAGACCAAGAACTTACAAAAAGTTACACATGTGAATCATACATCAAAATAAATAGAAAAAATAAACTACCGCCATGTATTGTCTCATCAGTGGTCACTCCGCTGCCCCCGCGCGCTCCACCATGCGCCCACGGCTTCATACATAAATGTATTAAATGTATGGGAGAGCGCCAGGTAGCCCCAGGTAAGACGTGGCGCTCTGCAAGGCTGAACGCCGGCGCTGTACGCTGAGGCTGGGATAATGATGAATCGGACGCTACATGGCGTTGTTCTAGTCCACCAGATTCGGCTTCATAAATGTGGAATTGCTGCCGTGGCCGGCACTCACCTGCCGCTACCTGCCGCTTACAAGGCACTACCTGGCGCTATACCTTCATGAATAAGGCCCTAAGCTTTTTAGAAACTTTTTCAGATGTTTGAATGATCTAGAATGCTGTGCAGCCAGGGCCGGCTCCAGGTGTATGTGGGCCCTCGGATGGCATGGTCTCAGTGGGCCCCTTTGTCATACCTCCCAACTTTACAGGGTGGGAAAGAGGGACAATTGTAAATTAGGCCACGCCCCCTCATTTATTGATGGATAGGCGATAGGATGTAACAGTTACAATATGAACACTTTGAACAGGCAAATGAATCATTTATTGCTGCATATCTGCACGTTAAACCTCAAAGAGGGACAAATAAGAACGAGGGACAGGGGGACATGGACTTAAAAGAGGGACAGTCCCTCCAAATCAGGGACACTTGGGAGGTATGCCCTTTGTGGTGAAGAGTCGCGTTACATCACAGAGGGACGTTCCAAATCTAGATGCCCCCTAAGGACTTTAGTTTTGGTCTACTTTGAAGCGCACCAAACCCCTTTAAACCTGACCTCATTTGTCCCTCTTTGAGGTTTAACCTGCAGATCTGCATCAATAAATGATTCATTTGCCTAATTAAAGTGTTTCTATTGTTGTAACTGTTACACTCTATCTCAAATCTGTCAATCAACGAGGGGGCGTGGCCTAATTTAACAAACGACCCTCTTTCCCACCATGAAAAGTTGGGAGGTATAATGGCACAATCACAGCCGCAACTTTCTATCATCACCATGGTGACAGCGCCAGCCCGCTATTCCCGCACCCAGGCCAGCCGCCGTCTTCCAGACTCTGACGTCACGGCCACTCCAGCTTTTGTCACCCAGACAAAGACAGGCAGACAGTGGGCGGGGCTCCGGCTTTCCCCCGCCAACGGCGAGCGAGGCGTGACACGCAGACGCAGCTGACGCCGTGCGTTCCACGCCTTTCACCACGGCCCGGGGAGATGGTGGGTGGGCGTGTTGCTCTCCGTGCGTGATGATATCATTAAGGACTTGCCCCTCACACTTCTTTCTTGCCCCACCAGCACCGAACCGAACCGGGATTGAAGTCCTACGTCAGCAGCTACGTCATGGGGGTGAGGAGGGATGGCGAGTGGGTGGCGGAGGAATGTTGGGGGGTTGGCTGCACCAGGTGGTTGGGTTGTGGGGTGCTGATTGTAGCAAGCACAGGGTGAGGGGGACCCAGGGTGGTGGAGGGGCCTACACCCAGGAAGAGCTCAGCCATGGCACGGGGGCCCCTAAGTGATCCTGTGGTGAGGGCAGGGTTAATAAATCACCCCCCCCACCCCCAGGTGTGCGGTTGCCTGGCAACAGGTGCCAGCCTTACCTGACCATGTGTCCTCATGCTGGAGAACAACTCCCAGCATCTTTTGCATGCAGGAGAGTGAGATAGGGAATGCTGGGACTAGTAGTTCCACAGCAGCTGGTTGATTGGATACCTAGTGTATGGTCCGGGTGTACCTCCAAAGCAATGCCTGACTGGTGAGAAGGGTGGCGCTCTGCTGGGCAAGGGCGTGGGGCACATTGCTGCCCACAGGCTTAAAGTGGACCAACATCCTGGGTCTTGTTCCACTTCCCCGGGGCACCCCGATAGGGAGTGCCACCTATGTGAAACCCCTCAGATTTCCGTAAAAAATTCACCTCACCCCGCTCCTACGGCGCATGCGTGGCCACTCGTCCAATCAGCGCCATTGGAGCCGATGTGGTATGCACGTCAAAGCGCTGTCAAACCCCAGCAGCTCTGAGCATGCTGGCGGCCGCATCTCGCGCTTCCCTCTACCAGGGAGCGCGTCCGCCATTCACTAATGGGCACGCACTTTAGGCTTTTTTGCAAAAAAGGGTATTGTTGGCAACTGTGCTTAGCGCAATTGGGATGCCCCCCACCACCCACTGTTGCCATCTGTACCCATTTTGTTGGCGCGATGGGTGTCGGAGTGCTTTAAAGTGGACCAAAACCCAGGATTTTGACTATGCTGGGTTTTGGTCCTTTCCCCCGGGGCACTCAGATTGGATCGCCTAAGGCAACACGCCTCTTCCTGGTCCTACAGCGCATGCACGGCCGTTAGTCCAATCAGCACGCTCGGAGCCGCTGTGGTATGCGTGTCAAAGCGCTGTCAAACCCCAGCAGCTCCGAGCACGCTGGTGGCCGCATCTTTCTCTTCCCTCTAACAGGGAGTGCGCCTGCGTCGGCCATTCACAAATGACCGGCGCGGGCACGTGCCCTGCTACAGAGAAGCGCGAGATGAGGCCCGCGCATGCGCAGTTGGACTGGGATTCAGGTTAGAGGGCGTCCTGGGGGGTTTCACACAGCGGGGTATCCCGATTTTGGATGCCCCGCGGAGAGGGATCGGATCGGCCTGGGAATCTTATAGATTCCCGGGCCGATCCAGGAGGGTGATGGTCCACTTTAAGCTTTTTACGAAAAACGGTATTGTTGGCACCTGTACTTGGCGCAATTGGGATGCCCCCCCCACCACCCTGTGTTGCCATCTGTACCCATTTTGTTGGCGCGATGGGTGTTGGATTGCTTTAAAGTGGACCAAAACCCAGGATTTTGACTATGCTGGGTATTGGTCCTTTCCCCGGGGAACTCCAGTGATGCCCCGCTGCGTGAAACTCCCCAGATTGCCTAAGGCAACTCGCCTCTTCCCGGTCCTACAGCGCATGTGCGGCCACTCGTCCAATCAGTGCGCTCTGAGCCGCTGATGTCACGTCGTCTAAGAGCAGAGGCTCAGAGCATGCTGACTGCCGCATTCTCTGCTAACCTGTAACAGGGAGTGTGACTGCGCCGGGCCAATCACAAATGCCTGGCGCTGGCACGTGCCCTGCTAGAGGGATAGCAGCTTGCGCATGCGATGTTGGACCGGGAAACAAGGTAAGTGTATGGGGCATCCTGGCGATCGGCCAGGGAATCTATACGATTCCCAGGCTGATCGACTACCTCCCTCTGGGCATCCAGAATCGGGAGGTAATCGATCAGCCCGGGAATCTTATAGATTCCCTGGTCGATCGTGTTGGGTTTTGGTCCACTTTAAAGTGGCTTGAAACCCACGGCCCTGGCATCTTAAAGATTTCCGGGCCGTGGGTTTCGAACCACTTTAGATTCCTTCCCCCTGGGGCATCCAGAATCGGGATACCCCACTGTGTGACATCCCCAGGTCGCCCATAAACTCTCCTTCTTTCCTGGTCCAATGGTGCATGCACGAGCTGCGGCTGCATCCCTGCTATCCCTTTAGCAGGGCCCGTGCCGGGCATTTGTGCGTGGGCACGCTCCCTGTCATAGGATAGCGGGGGATGCTGCCACCAGTGTGCTAGCATCCGCTCCCCTTAGACAAGCTATTAGACGAAGGGGTGGGAGTGGATCAAAGCGTGCTGATTGGACGAGGGGGCTGCACATGCACCGAAGGACCAGGGACGGTTGAGTGAGATTGTGCGACCTGGGGGGTTTCACACAGTGGCATCCCCTTGCAGGATGCCCCGGTGGCAAGGACCAAAACCCAGGATAGTAAAAATTTTGGGTTTTGGTCTACTATAAAGAGGAACCGGAGCGTGGCTGCTAGCCTACCCCCAGGGCATCCTACACCGGATGGCTCACTCTGTGAAACCCCCCGGGGCGCCGGTGACCTTGTCAGATCCCGTCCCGCGGCATGGCTACTCCGTGGCTGTGCGCGTCACCTCCCATTCAGAAATATTGGGCGCTGGAGAGCGCACGCCCGAACAGCGAGCCAGAGATGCAACCAGTCGGCTACACAAACTACTGAGCCAACAGCAGTGCCGGAGTGGGGGGAGCCCCAGCAGATGAGCAGTGGACCCATTTCTGCGTTTCCATCCACTTTAAAGTGGAACAAAACCCACCAGCGGCCGGCCTGGAATCTAAAAGATTCCAAGGCTGTCTTCTGGTTTTCCCCTGGGGTATCCCAAGGGAAACGGCGGCTGTACACACTCTCCTTTCCCTGGTCCAGCGGCGCATGCACAGGCTCTCGGCCAATGAGAGCCGCTTGCTGAACTGATGTAAATATGGCAAACGTCTCTCATTGGCTGAGTGCATGCGTGTGCCGATGGACCGAGGAGAGGTGAGTTTAACTGGGCGAACTGGGGGTTTCACACAGTGGAGCGCCCCCAAATCAAGATGCCCCTTTGATTTTGTTCCGCTTTAATAGAAACTCTCCAAACCTGGCTCGCTTGGCCCCTCTGGCCCAACCTTTGGCAGTTTAAAACTTACCTGTCTGGTCACATCACGCTCTGGCATTCCTTGGTTTCGGGGCTTCTGTAAACCCTTACCTTTCTCTACTCTCGTATGTGCAGGCTCTCTTCTGATGAGGTCCGTCTGCCGCACCTATGTCATTCGGCAAACAGCTCTCATTGTTGTCAATGGGAAGTGCGTGGGTATGCCCCTTGGCAATGGTACAAAACCCAGCATAGTCAAATTTCCAGGTTTTGTTCCACTTTAAAGTTTAAAGTCAGGCAGTGCTTAAATGGCCAGTCCAGCCAGACTGCCCATTTTTTAAGTGGACTATAACTCACCCTGGAGTCTGAGACTCCAGAGTAGGCTTACTCCCTCCCCCGGGGGCATCCAGGGCGTGCAGTAAACTCACTTTTCCCATGAGCAAGCACAGTGATCACTCGCTTTCCTCCTCGGCTGTGCACAGCGCCGTCATGGCAGAGCCGAAGGGAGCCGAGTGATGCTCACAAGTGCGGCTGGGATTCGTGCCGGTTGCTCTAGATTCGAGGAGCCTGAGGACAGGTAAGTCGATTTGGCCACCGGGGGGGGGGGTTTCACAAAACTGGGTGCCCCAAGCCCAGGGACACAAAGCAAAACCCCAGGATAGTGAAAATCCCAGGTTTTCGTCCATTTTAAATTACCCCCTGCTCTGCCACCCTTACCTAGCGCTAAAGCAGGGCTAAGGCGTTAAACAGACACTTACCTCTGCCGTCTATTGGGTTACCAGGATTTTGGTCTGCTTTAAAGGCTATCTGATTTAGGGTGGTCCAGGCAACAGGCTCTGTGGTGGGACCCTGGCTTTGGGGCCATTTCAGGTCCTTTGTGCACTTGGGATGCCACAAACCAGCTATAGATAATTCAGGTCTTAGTGATAGAGACGATACAGTTTGGCATAATGTTTCTGTGTATGGGCTCTGAATATAAGTATGTAATACTTGCATCTAAATGTGGGGCGGGCCCCCATGGTCCGTTTCACCGGTGGGCCTCAGACACCCCAGTGTGACACTGGCTATATGTAACCCCCCTTAAAGTGGACCAAAACCCACAGCGATCGGCCCAGGAATCTATAAGGTTCCCGAGCCGATCCATCCCCTCCCTGAGGGGCATCCAAAATTGGGATGCCCCGCTGTGTGAAACTCCCGGTCACTTACCTTGCCTCCCAGTCCAACGACGCATGTACGGGCTGCAGCCGCATCCCCGCTATCCTTCTAGCAGGCACGCACCCCTGTTCCAGCAGGGCACGCACCCCTGTTCTAGCAGGGCACGCACCCCTGTTCTAGCAGGGCACGCACCCCTGTTCTAGCAGGGCACGCACCCCTGTTCTAGCAGGGCACGCGCCCCTGTCCCCTGCCGTGATGTCAGCGTCTCCAAGCGCGCGGATTGGATGAGCGGCCGCACATGCGCCACAGGACCGGGAAGAGGTGAGTTTTTTCGGGTGATCTGGGGGGTTTCACGCAGCGGGGTAAAGGACCAAAACCCGGGATAGTCAAAATCCTGGGATTTGGTCCACTTTAATACTAACCTGGATGGGCTAATGGAAGCAGAGACGCTAACTTTGCATGAACATGCTTTATGCGCTGCTGTTTCAGTGGCTCCGATTTTGTGACAAGCGTTCCGTGAAGCAGAACTTCCCCGCTGGGAAGATTTATCCTTCATATAAAACTTGTGCCGCAAGTGTCAGCCGCATGCGGATCAGATCTGCTTCTAGCTTAGTAGTGGGTTGTCACCGGGAATGTAAGAACTGCCACTGCGACGATAGGAATGCTTTGTTGTGTTGGGACAATTTCGATGTGACTTGACCTACAGTGCTACACTTATCTGAAACTGCAGTAAAAGGCTTTGCTAGAGTTGTTCCCTTGAAAACGTAACAAAACTTTGAGCAAAAAAAGATTCCAGGGCCACCCCGTAGCTGCGTTATCCCTGTCCAAAGGCGCATGCACAGGCTCTCGTCCAATCCTAGCTCTGATTGTTTTTTTTTTTTTTGTTTGTTTGCTTTCATGGAGCAACTCTAGTAGAGCCTTTTGCTGTTTCAGATAAGTGTAGCACTGTAGGAGAAGACGCATCAATATTGTTTACAATGAGAGGCAAGCGGGCGCATCCCCCCTGCATCTTTGGGCTGTGCGTTTGTTCCCGCCTCAGCCCATTCAGGGACGGGATCTATCGCACCTCAGGGCATGTGCCCCCATTGAAGCACATAAGAGCTGCCGAATGTCAAGGCAAACGGCTCTGTCTAGATAATCTAGAACAGAGGTTCCCATATTTTTTTTTTTTTTTTGGCTTGAGAGCCACATTCAGCACTGAACGATGTTCAGGAGCCACATTCAATGTGACTAGATTGTAAAAGCAAGATGATTGGACAGTGTAGCCAGGCAGTGGGAGAAGCAAGCAGGATGCTCAGCTGCATAGCTCGAGGCATCACAGAGGTTGTGGCTGTATAGAGCCCTGGTGAGGCCACAGCTAGAATACTGTGTGCAGTTCTGGAGACCTCCCCTGCAAAAATACATTATTCAAATCGAATGGGTCCAAAGGCCGGCAACAAAATTGGTGGAAAGACTTATCAGGAGAGACTTAAAGAACTTAATTTGTACAATCTGGAGGAAAGAAGGGAGAGAGGGGACGTGAAGAGACCTTTATATATGTGACAGGAGGGAATAAGGTTCAGGAAGGAATGTTTTTAGGAAGAAACTTAATGATATGATAAAAATATTATTTTACAGAGAGTAGTAGATGCCGGCAACAAACTTCCAGCAGAGGTAGTTGAAAAAGCAACAGTCACTGAATTTGACCATGCCTCCTATCCTAAGATAAAGAGAACATACAGTATACACATAAGGGCAGACTAGATGGAGAGTATGCTCTCCTTCTGCCATCACCTTTCTATGTTTCTAACCCCTATGGAACAGGAAATGGCTGGAAATGGTTCCAAAAAAACAGTGGTTAAGCACTTTAATAGCATTAAAGTGGACAAAAACCCTGAATTTGGACTATATTTTAGTCCTGCGGTGTGAAACTCCCCAGATCGCCCGTTCTCACTCACCCTTCCCCCGGTCCTATGGCACATGTGCAGCCTCTCATCCAGTCAGCACGCTCGGATCTGCTCCCGCCCCTCGACCAAGAGCTGTCTAAGGTGAGCTGATCCGTGGGCGCTGACGACCACATCCTCCGCTACCCTCTTACTGGGAGCGTGCCCGCACTGGCTGTTCAAATATGCCTGGTGGTGCGGGCCACACGTTCTGCTAAAGGGATAGCGGGGATGCGGGCCTCTTCGCACATGTGCCGTTGGACCAGGAAAGAGGGTGAGTTTCCGGGCTACCTCTGGGTTTTTTTTATGCACCGCGGCACCCCCAAATCTGGATGCCCGGGGGGAGCGCGCATGCCTGCCTCATAGACTCCAGGGTGGGTTTTGGTACGCTTTAAATGTAACCGATTAGTGTGCATGACCATCTGCCGCAGGCCCCTTAACTTATAAAAGGAAGTAGATTCACAAAGGACTTGACTT